>WNWK01000463.1:260000-485372 GCA_009830355.1 Cherax destructor
AAACTATATTTATGGATGATGTCCAAAGATGAACTGAATACTCGTAGAGAGTAAAATATGTATATAAAAAAAACTTTATTCAGATTAATAACTCATTAGGGTCAATAACCCAGGATAACCGAAGAAACCATAGCATTGTGGCTTATTTATTGTGGGTAAACGTTTTTACATCCTTCCCTAGATTGATACCTACATTAGTTGACCAGCTCCAACTCCAATGTACTTTTCTATGGGCCTGTATTGCCAGGTCGTACTATATACAAGCTTAGCGTAGTCATGGTTTAATCAAAAGAAATAAAGCAGATACAATATGAATTTGTAGTTTAGTTTATATGGTCAACACTAGAACGTATGTACTCTATATACAACTAGGTACACAAGTCTAATATGGATTAACCATGTAAGAGTTACGGAGAATAGTGAAATCCACACACTCGGCAACAATAGTGAATACACAGTCATGAGGAGCCAAAATTGATAGCTTATGTGATGTGAGTCGCTGGTGGCTCGAGAAGGTATGAGTGGAGTGTTCCAGTCACGAGGTAACTACCCCAGGCAACCCACCCCCACTCTGAAACGTCAAAATGCCTCAGCACCTGGCTAACCCGACTTAGCTAAGTGAGTTGCAGGGCCAACACATTCCAATGCATTCGGTGCAAGCAACATTATCTGTTTATTGCTAGGTAACAAATGCAGCTGTTGTTACCAGACTTTCCCAACTGTCCTGCTTCTCCCGGGTACATTTTGTTAAGTTGAATGCCCTGCCACTGCAGTAACAGTGTTCATGTGTCTCTACAGAGGGTCGCTGAGTGTGTTTAAATTATTGTTACATTATAATCATAACCAAGCACTATAGTGTGTTTAAAGACTATTGACTGTACGTGGATCATGAAGGCTGTAATTTGCCTGTACGGTAAAATCAAGAATATTTTAATGTCTAAAACAGATTAAATTCAGTGAGAGATGCGCATCTTCCTATGTAGGATATAAACTTTGTGGAACCAAATATTAGGCCTACTTTGTAAATTCACAGATAAGATAAAATAACGAACGCAACCTTCTGTAGTGCAACCCTTCACTTATCTAAAACAACTTTATGATTTTACATGGATGAAATTTATTACATAACACTCACGTTCCAAAAATAAAATAAAAAGTTTACATGAGCAATACACACAACAAGAACTTTTTTTTTATTTATCCTAGGTAATTTACACTATTTATGATAACTGTATTTATGTGTACCTGTGTCTAACTGCAGGAAGTTCTCAAACGTCGCCCCATGGTGCGGTGTGTCTGTGATCATCCCAAGTGTGGTCACGCACTCCTCTACACGCACTCCTCTACACGCACTCCTCTACACGCACTCCTCTACACGCACTCCTCTACACGCACTCCTCTACACGCACTCCTCTACACGCACTCCTCTACACGCACTCCTCTACACGCACTCCTCTACACGCACTCCTCTACACGCACTCCTCTACACGCACTCCTCTACACGCACTCCTCTACACGCACTCCTCTACACGCACTCCTCTACACGCACTCCTCTACACGCACTCCTCTACACACGGAGACAGGAACGCAGCACTAAACTACAGACCAGTGTCACTGACATGTATAGTATGCAAGGTCATGGAGAAGATAGTCAGGAGAAGAGTGGTGGAGCACCTAGAAAGGAATGAGCTTATCAACGACGGCCAACACGGTTTCAGGGACGGGAAATCCTGTGTCACAAACCTACTGGAGTTCTACGACAGGGTGACAGCGATAAGGCAAGAGAGAGAGGGGTGGGTAGATTGCATATTCTTGGATTGTAAGAAGGCGTTTGACACAGTTCCACACAAGAGATTAGTGCAGAAGCTGGAGGACCAGGCAGGGGTAACAGGGAAGGCACTACATTGGATCAGGGAATACCTGTCAGGGAGACAGCAGCGAGTCATGGTACGTGGCGAGGTGTCAGAGTGGGCGCCGGTGACGAGCGGGGTTCCACAGGGGTCAGTCCTGGGACCAGTGCTGTTTCTGGTATTTGTGAACGACATGACGGAAGGAATAGACTCCGAAGTGTCCCTGTTTGCAGATGATGTGAAGTTGATGAGAAGAATTCAATCGGACGAGGACCAGGCAGAACTACAAAGGGATCTGGACAGCCTGCAAGCCTGGTCCAGCAACTGGCTCCTGGAGTTCAACCCCACCAAGTGCAAAGTCATGAAGATTGGGGAAGGGCAAAGAAGACCGCAGACGGAGTACAGCCTAGGGGGCCAGAGACTGCAAACCTCAATCAAGGAAAAAGATCTTGGGGTGAGTATAACACCAGACACATCTCCTGAGGCGCACATCAACCAAATAACTGCTGCAGCATATGGGCGCCTAGCAAACCTAAGAACAGCATTCCGACATCTTAATAAAGAATCGTTCAGGACCCTGTACACTGTGTACGTTAGGCCCATATTGGAGTATGCAGCACCAGTTTGGAACCCACACCTAGCCAAGCATGTGAAGAAGCTCGAGAAAGTGCAAAGGTTTGCAACAAGACTAGTCCCGGAGCTAAGGGGTATGTCCTACGAGGGGAGGTTAAGGGAAATCGACCTGACGACACTGGAGGACAGGAGAGATAGGGAGACATGATAACAACATATAAGATACTGAGAGGAATTGACAAAGTGGACAGAGACAGAATGTTCCAGAGATGGGACACAACAACAAGGGGACACAGATGGAAGTTGAAGACTCAGATGAATCACAGAGATGTTAGGAAGTATTTCTTCAGTCACAGAGTTGTCGGGAAGTGGAATAGTTTAGGAAGCGATGTAGTGGAGGCAGGCTCTATACATAGCTTTAAGCAGAGGTATGATAAAGCTCATGGCGCAGGGAGAGTGACCCAGTAGCGGCCAGTGAAGAGGCGGGGCCAGGAGCTTTGACTCGACCCCTGCAACCACAACTAGGTGAGTACAACTAGGTGAGTACGCACGTAGCCCGAAAGCCAGACTCTCTGGGAGGACGCGAAATGCCGAGTAGGTAAAATAGCGTCTGACCAAAATACAACTTTTTGCAGATGAAACGCCATCGTTTTAAGACGAAGTTATTGTTATAATGATTGTAGTTAGGACTGTTGCGTTACAGGTGCGGGATGCCACCTGGCTAGCCCAGAGTTGCTGCCTTCGTGATTAAGGCGTCTAGGGGAACAGGTGTGGGATGCCACCTGAATGTTTACAAACTTTGTTAACCACCTTCCCCTTCCTCGGATGATACCTCATCACCTTTCATCATCCCCATTTCCCAAACTCCGTATGACCCTTACTGCTTTACAGATTTCCCATGAAGTAATAATACAAAGTAATACGAACTCAGTTTAAGTCGTAATGAACAATTGTCAATGAATAAACAGAAAGGTGGACGGGGGCGCCTTCAAGCCGTGGTCAAGTGCTGGACGTGTTTATCTCTGGACCAAGGTTCAAGTATCCCGTTCACCTTTATGTTTACTTTAGTGTAAAATCCCGGTCAGTTCAATAAGCTATATTCCCGCGACTCTCAAATCTAATATAGATTTCCTGTGGTGTAATTCACCCATTTTAAGCCTTCCGTTATAAACAGCAATTGATACTAAGCGGAGGTGGAATTATAAGCTAAATAAACTACAGTCTACTTAGCTTATTTTAAGCTAAGTAGACTGTATTTTTTTGCACCCCGGTACTTTATTATTACCAATTCTGACTTAAGAATTTGTGTATACGAAACCTAACATATGTCCTCACAAGGTCGAAGTCCCACCCGACTCTCAGAGTTTAAAAGTGATATTTAAACTGTTGTTAGATGGGCGTGTGGCTTTTTTATACAGGGTGTCACATGGACGTGTGGCTTTTTTTAGTGTTGCGACCACTTCTGTGGCTGACCAACATCAATTCTACTCTTGGCAGACTTTTTTTTCTCAATCTTGGACACAATTATGAGGAAAAAAAAAAGACACATTTCATGAATCATATGTGCGTCATCGAGTTTATAATGCACGTTCTGTTATATATTTAAGTATGCATCAATTTGACCTTTGAATGTCCAGCTCTCAGAGTTACATTATGTCCATCTGAGCTTCAAAAAGATTTGACGAAAACCATGAATAAATTCGTCTCTCTCTCCTCAACGTGTTGAATATATATATATATATATATATATATATATATATATATATATATATATATATATATATATATATATATATATATATATATATATATATATATCAGGATTCGAACCCGCACACTCTGCATCAAAGTACACAGTACTTTAGCCACACGGCCAAAGCATGCATGTTTGCAGGGTCTGGTGAGCTAGTTTTATTAGACAGTACAAAGCAACATAATGTTACGATTCTGTCTCTCTGTCTCTCTGTCTATGTGTCTGTCTGTCTGTCTCATCCACACTCTCTACAACACTGCCTGAGCCACACTGCTACGCTCCGAAGCACCACCACAAAAATAAAAAATAAAACATCCCATGAATATGTTTCAAAGCCGTAAAACAGAGAATGATAAAGTTTTGTACGAATTCCGCGACGCCTGCTCCACCACACGCAATTTACGATCATTATTCGTGTATTAAAACTGGAAAATGATATGCAGAGCAACTGCTGGTGTCGTGGCCAGCTGACGCACCCTCAACACGCAACAACTTCCCATCACACCTGACACCACGCTCTTAAAATACATTGTTTTCCTTGCTCTAATATGCATTTGTGTTTATTAAAAAGGGCTAATTTCTAAAGCCGTTATATGTTAATGTGGCAATGCTCTTATGGTTCTTCAGAAGCCCGGAGGAAAAAGTGATTATTTCCTATTTTGCATCAGTGTTGTTATATCTTGGTCAGACAAGTCGAACTTCCCTTAAATAAATCTTAGTATCCTATCCTAGCTCGGCTTAAATATGGATAACATTATTTATCATCATTGAAATATATTAGTTTCACGATATATAGACTAATTCTCGCTGGGTTATTGCAGCAGTAAACTCAGGTAAACATTAATGCTTGATGATGGTAATATGTCGAGGTGTTTACCAAACATTGTCTTAAATAATGATCATATGTTAACAAAAGTCACGTTCGTCGCTGGTTTTTTTTTCCATGTATTCGTAGTTATTCACTTTTTTTTTTATATTATGTTGTCGTCCGTCTTGTTCTTTCCGTCAATATGATCCATCATTTTTTTTTTTATTAACTTTGCGTTTCCTTGAAGTTCAACCGACTTAAAACTTGGGGTCAAGTTTACTAAAAAAGGAGGAAATATATTAAACATTTAATTAGTTAAGGTTCATAGTGTTCACTTGTACACTTTTTCTTGTCTTTTCAGTTCATTGACCCAAAACTTGCAATGTTTTACTGTAATTACATGAATCTATTTACTTTTTCATAACTTGTTTATAAAGAAAGTTACCAAAAAAAACTCATAATGTATAAAATATTGCGTGTGTGTTAGGTCTTAATATCCGGAGTGGACTTTTATTATTAATTAATTACTCTGCTTTATTATATTACCCATAATTCTGTGTCTAAATCCACGACACTGCTTCAGGAACTACTTTGACTCTAGTACTGTACAATATACTTACAACAGTATTCTCTACAACTCAACTGCTACGACTTTCCGCTACCAGTTCATAACTGTAATAAGATGCAGTCCACATACCTTTGAGCTGTATTAATAACCTACTCGAAAAAGATTACTGACTTATCTCGGGAAATTACAAACTTTCTGTGATGTCTGGAGCAGCACATTATAATAAAAAGTAAATTATGGACCCAAATAAAAGATAATACTCTAGCTGTAAATTTAGGTCCTCCTTTCCCTTGTTAATGGCGTTGTGGGAAAGCACGGAATCCCGAGGTGTACATATGGCGGCAGCGGTCATGTTCTTGGCTCAGTTGCACTCCGGACACCCTGGCGTCTGCAACCACCTGACGCCATACATTAACTGCTGAAGTCTTGGCTTGCTCAGGGTCAGGGCTGCGCTCACTGTGTCAAGCTGCTCTACCTCCAGCCTTGCCTAAGCACCATCACACACCTGGTCATTGTTGCTTGCTGTCAACATATTCACCCATGGCAGTCTAGTGTAGCTCTGGAAGCAGTAGGGTGTACACAGGCTGGAAAGCCCACTAGTCTTCGCGGTTATTCCTGGACCTTACTAAAAGAGCTGGTGGTGGTTGCAGCCACAAGTCACCTGCAACATTCTGGGACATTACAGTAAACTTCAACAACAGATCCATTCGTGCATCGCGCACTGCGATTGATGAAGACGTTAAAGACATCAAGGTAGGATAAACTTTGATTTATATTACGTGAAAGAGGAGTTATACGAGCTTGAACCAGGGCCAGCGAGATGGTTCTCTTATACCTATACCACTGGTCAGCTAGTGGCCTCCCCACACTTCCACCCCTACACCACTAAGTGGTGTAGGGGTATCTTTATTGGAGTCATGAAAACTGAGACTTTTATAGTGGAGGCAGTGTAAGATATGGCGAGGTGCAGCAGTTGAAGACATCATCATAGGTGGAAGGGGCCTACTAATAGAAGTGGGTCAGGCTCCTAAGGCGAACCAGATGTTAGTAATGGAGTTGTAGATTCTATCCTCTATAACAAGTCCCTGGTGAATCTTGGTACAGAGGTACAGCTCTATTACTAACATCTGGCCCACCTAATAGCCATGACCTACTTCCACTAGTGGGTCGCGATGTCTACTACTGCTACACCTTGACACATCTTCCACTGGCTACTTATGCGTCTGTATTAGAATGAAAAAAAGCCTGATGTGCAGACGAAACGTCTCGCAACTGAAGATACCCAGGTGTTGCACATGTGTCGTTCGTTAAAATTTGTTTCGTTTATGTAAGTGGCAACTCCCAGTTTATGTAAGTGGTAACTCCCAGTTTAAGTAAGTGGTAACTCCCAGTTTATGTAAGTGGTAACTCCCAGTTTATGTAAGTGACAACTCCCAGTTTATGTAAGTGGTAACTCTCATTGCATACAGTTTGTGCAGATAGTGACTCAGCTTTTGCAAGTGGTAATTCTCGATTTATTTAAGTGGTAACAGTTTATGTTCGTGGTATGTCTCAGTTTATACTCAAAGTGGGCTCCAATTTATTCTATTTATTTTCTTCTTTAATCAGAGCTGCTAAACAAAGTCACTTTAATTACGAACCAATTTATTCCAATTTTTTTCTTTGAAGAATTTCTTGACATGGATATGTAAACTAAAAAAATATCAACCTAGTTTTCATAAAATTTATGTTTTATAACAACTACGAGTTTAGAGCTTCCCATGAATAATAATAATAATAAAATAATAATGTTATGACAATACTAATAACAATAACTAAATAATAATAATAATAATAATAAAAAATAATAATAATAATAATAATAATAATAATAATAATAATAATAATAATAATAATAATAATAATAATAATATATTTTCCAATTTTTTTGTTTTTAAATGTTTTTCATATTGTTTTCATTCTTCTCTTTTACATACCTGGGTGTTAGTCGACTGGTGTGGGTCGCATCCTGGGACAAAATTGACCTAAGTTGCCCCGAAATGCTCTGCATAACAAGGGGCTTTCTATATAGTAGTATGTCACTGATGTCAGCTAGGCCTGTATACCTTGTACATGTACTTGTAGAAATAAAGATTATTATTACTTAAATTATTTTTCTGCGTTGATGTAAGTGCTTGAGGCGCCTCAGGGAGGGGTAATGCTGTCAGGGAATGAGTTTGGCATCAGACCAGAACTCTCTCTCTCCTCTTATACACTCTCCGATGCTTCATCTTTTCAAGTGTATTGACCTGGATATCGTAAGTTATTCATATACATCTTGTACCTTGTCTGAGTTGCTTACAAAAAAAATTGATTAGCATTTTTGGTGGTGGGGATGGGGGGGCGGGGTTTAGGTCTTTCGGCATATTTTTATGCGTAAATTTCCTGTTATGAGTTTACATATGAATTGTTAGTACGTATTTTAGAATTCACACACACACACACACAGTGAAGAGGCGGGGCCAGGAGCTAAGTCTCGACCCCTGTAACCACAATTAGGTAAGTACAATTATGTGAGTATACACACACACACACACACACACACTTCTCTTTTTATTAGGATTTATTATGATTTTCTGAAGCACAGAGAAAACGGGAGGTCAAAAGCATCCCACAAGAGTGCTCCTGGAAGCCCCAAACACAAGGTTTGACCTGCTCTCTCTCCTCCACCAAATGGTCATCCTCAACTGGGAAAACTTTTACACATTACACATGGGACGAGGTAATCAGGCTAGGTTGTAAATATTTATTACAATTTACATACAACCCTCCCAACACCAGGAGACCCAGACTTTACTACAATGTCAATAAGAAGACAATAATACAGTATACACAGGTACAGTAGCACAGTTGTTCCTTCTCTGGTCTTCTCTTTTTCTCCATACGGTAAGCTAGTCTCCTAAGCCTAGCCAAGGAGAGTTCACTTATGAGATAGACTGGGGGATGATGGGACCTTCACAGGGACGGACGAAATACTTAGAAAGAACAGCGAAAACCTTCTCTAGCGATTATATCAATGAATGGCACTTAGAAACAATAAAGTTACAGAAAACCTGTAAAATCTAGCAAGCTCATGGTATTGATGTTAATTAAACAACCTAGTGAAAGAGGGACTATCAAACAAAAAAAATAGAAAGCAAGCATAAAACAAAGGAGACTGCAAAGGCATAAAATTCCTACCTGGACAGACATATTCGTCTCTGTCCAGAATATGCCAGCCAGAAAATAACACTTGAAGAAGCCATGGTTCAATCATCATGGCAAGAATGCAAGCCACACAAATAAAAAGTGAATAGAAAGCAGAAGAACCCTGGCACTCGTAACCTCTCTCATCTCTTCAGCTTAACTGTGCAACACGAAGCAACAGTCACATTACGCTACATCAGACCCCTCGCGGTGAAGTGGCAATCTTCCTGTCACTATCAATCACCTTCTACATTCATGCCTCCTACTCAACGCCAGTAGTATCCCCGTTTACTGCTTCACCTGTCTCGTGCTCTCTTCCCCTCTTGCTCTGTCTCGTGCTCTCTCCCCCTCTTGCTCTGTCTCGTGCTCTCTCCCCCTCTTGCTATGTCTCGTGCTCTCTCCCCCTCTTGCTCTGTCTCGTGCTCTCTCCCCCTCTTGCTCTGTCTCGTGCTCTCTCCCCCTCTTGCTCTGTCTCGTGCTCTCTCCCCCTCTTGCTCTGTCTCGTGCTCTCTCCCCCTCTTGCTCTGTCTCGTGCTCTCTCCCCCTCTTGCTCTGTCTCGACTCAGATGGTATGAGGATGTTGGGAGTGCACACACACACACACACACACACGCACACACACACACACACACACACACTGGAAGAGGCTGTGTTACATGATTACGATATACAAGTAAGTCAGAACAATTGATAGGACGGATAGGGAAAGACTTAAATGCTAGAACCACAAACGAGACATTAGTGGAAGCTAAAGACAGATGAGTCAAAGGGTTGTCAACAAATACTCTTGTTTTTGGTTTCAGGGAAGAAATGAAGTAGAATGAACTAGGTGTGAAGTGGTGAAGGCATACTTCATCTGCAGTTTTAAGAGTAGGTATGACAGGACTCAAATGACCAGAAATCAGTAATTCCGACTGAATAAACTTTAGAGGCAGAAGGAGCCAAGACTCGACATTCGCAAAACACAAATCAGCAATAACTGCGAACTCTGATCTGGCATATTGCACCTTTTAGCACACCCTGCCCTGAAGTGCTGTTTAACCCTTACGGGTTTAGCGCTTGGTTATAATAATAATAATAATAACCTTGCGATAAAAATACATCAGTTTGAAATTATAATGATTTTTACTCTCACTGGTAATATTCCTGATTTACCAAAAAAAAAAAAAATGCCCAAGCAAATTAAATAGCATCTGACTGTTAGGTAAGACACATATGCAACAATTAGGTATCTTTATTTACCTAACAACCTGTCGGTATTTTAATATTCAGCATCTGACTGTTTGCCGAAGATGCAGACATTAAAAGTATTGTTAATCCCTTAATTGAAAGTTCAAAAAAAAAAAAAAATAGAAAATAAATCAACAGATTATAATTATTAACAATACATTCACAGGGAAGCGCTAAATCCACAGGGGGTCATACAGCTCCTGGAGAATAGGAAGTAATGAAGTACGATCCAAGGAAAGGAAGGAGAGTTTCAGCTCTTGGAGAGTGCCAGACAAGGGTTATCAGGGAGTAACACTAGGTCAAACAATGTCGCTAGAATATTATATAAATGCAACACAAGAAACTCATGAGCTGCGCTTCAAGACTTCAAAATAGCTTTCAGATATATGTGAAAAAAAAATTAAAAACAAAAAAAATTCGGGACACAGCATATGTTAGATCAAAATTAGAATAGACATTAGTAGTGTGGTGTCTACATTTGAAACAAATAGATAGAATACATATAGCTCAGATGGGCGAATTATAGGATTAAAAACTTTGAAAATGTCATATATAAAATTATAAATAAGCATATGCAAAATAGATTAAAGGATTAACTTCTTCGGTCGACAAAGGTTTTGGAATAAACGTCGAAATATACAATTATCTTACTTGAAATTTCTTTCCCAAAGTAGAGTTCACTCGAGCTTCACCAGTGTGTCACTACACAGAGCAGTCACACAAACTTAATGGTATACCTGTAATTCCTACCCACAAAACTCAAGTCCGGCTGACAGGTACTCCCTCTATCCCTTCATAAATATTATCGTGCTGTTTCTCTCTCTCTCTCTCTCTCTCTCTCTCTCTCTCTCTCTCTCTCTCTCTCTCTCTCTCTCTCTCTCTCTCTCTCTCTCTCTCTCTCTCTCTCTCTTCTTCTCTCTCTCTCTCTCTCTCTCTCTCTCTCTCTCTCTCTCTCTCTCTCTCTCTCTCTCTCTCTCTCTCTCTCTCTCTCTCTCTCTCTCTCTCTCTCTCTCTCTCTCTCTCTCTCTCTCTCTCTCTCTCCTCTTTCCAACACTTAAACTTCTTTTACAAGCGTAATAATAAACACATCAATCATCCACGGTGCCTTCACACATTCGTGTCTAAGGCAACTTCCACTGAAGAATATTCCTTTTCCCTCGCTCATACCGTAATCTGAGCCAACCACGTTGCTTCCTTATTATTCCCTACAGAATGCTTTGCCAAATTTATAAAGACAACAAAGTTTATTTCTTACACTCGTTCTTGCCCCCTTCATCTGAGAAAGGAAATAGGCATCCTCTTTGCCAGTCCTTAGGTATCTTTCCTTCTCTCACGCACGTGAAGGTAAGTCAGAGACGTCAGTGCTGGAAGGAAGTTAGCCGGAGATTTCAATACTGAAAGGTGGTAGTGATCCAAGGATTTCATCATCGGTACATTGGTAGGAGAGCCACTGCTGTTAGATGGTGAGCCAGAGATTTTACCAGTGGAAGGAAGAGAATAAAACACTCCAACACTAGAAGATAGTAAGACCGAAACTTCTATACTTTAACGATGTAATGAGCCAAAGTCTCCAACACTGTAAGTAGCTAACCAGAGACTTTAATGGAAGAAAGTAGTGAACCAAAGACTTCCTTGCTAGATGGTAGTGAACCAGACTTCCCTGCTAGATGATAGTGAACCAGAGTCTTCCCTGCTAGACGATAGTGAACCAGACTTCCCTGCTAGATGATAGTGAACCAGTGATTTCCCTGCTAGATGATAGTGAACCAAAGACTTCTCTGCTAGATAATAGTGAACCAAAGACTTCTCTGCTAGATGACAGTGAACCAGAGACTTCCCTGCTAGATAATAGTAAATCAAAGACTTCCCTGCTAGATGACAGTGAACCAGAAACTTCCCTGCTAGATAATAGTGAATCAAAGATTACAGCACTGGAAGGCAGAATCAAAGATCTCAACGCTAGAAGGTAGTAAATAAAGGTAGTGATGTAGAAATTTCAGTGCTGGAAGACTGTGATCAGTATAATGATATACCCATACGGAGAGAAAAGAAGACAGTTGGACGGTGGTAGTCTACCAAGGAAAGGGATTGACTTTAATTAAAATGAGCTGAGACATGAAACATTTCTTAACCCGTAAACTCAACTGTGCCAAAAAAATGCAAACGTAAGTGTTTGTTTGGTAATTAAATGTGATTTGTTGGAACCTGTTCAGCCTGAGAAAATGTACTCTGGTAAACACACACTCACTGAGTGTGCGTAAGTAATGATACCGAAAAATAAGGATAACTTTATATACTGTATATCTTAGAGTGTTATAATTGTATTTAAAGTTTTAGTTTTGGTTAGTTATTTTCGATTAATTATATGATTCACTTTTATCAACTCCGTAAAACTGAGATTTAGTATACCTGGAGTATACCTGGAGAGGGTTGTCTTATTAAAAAGATGTACGGTGTCTTGCAGGATGTTGTGGTGGTTGACGCTGACGGCTGTGTTGCTTGTAGGTGAGGTGACTGCTCGTGATTCCCGCAAGGAGGCACAACTACCACAGCAGGTAGGAGTCAACCTGCTGGAGCACACATCTGCTGGCCAACTTGGCTACACACGAAAGCCTCAGAGCCACCACGACGCAAAGGGCAGTGATGTTATCATTGATTATGATTACTTTATGCACGGGCTGCCTCAGGAAGGTGACCAGGACCCGTTCTTTGGCTTAGACCAACAGCTGCAGTCTACACCCGAATTGAAAATACCAATTGATCCGGACTTAAGTGTACCAAGTAGTAAACACAACAGTGGCGCAATGTCACACGATCAACACTACGATGATTACATCGATGACTCTGAATACGATTATCGCGAAAACAAACACAGTTATGGCAGCTCCAAACAAGATAGTTCTAATATTAGCTCCGTGGGGCATCATAATCAAAACATTGAAATCCATGATCCCTTCTCTGTCTTTTATGATTCACTGTTCCCCGAGGAAGAGTCTGTCATCCCTGAGGAAGAGTCTGTCATCCCTGAGGAAGATTCTGTTATTCCTGAGGAAGATCCTATTATCCCTGTAGAAGAAATCAAAGCATTGAATGAAAACGCGTCCCAAAGTCTGGAACTAACAACGACAGAAGGAACGACAACCAGTCTAACTGAATCCAAAATTCCCACCACGACATCGAAGCCATCCCCACCACAAGATATTATCTCTCTTACACCTCAAATACTCCCTACCATCAAGTCTGCTTCCCTTAATACGAAACTCCAGGAGTCATCGAAATTCCCGACCCGGCCCTCCCTTCATCTAACAACTCCACTAAACAACTCGACCAACATGACAAGCCTGTTACATTTGAAAGCGATGATGCCAGCTCTCCTGGAGAAATTCGGTCTTCCAAAATCACTCACTGACCAGCTTTTCCAAGACGAGGAAGCCCTGATTAATACCCTCAAGCAGATCATACAGGATGACTCTGTCAGAGATGCCATGAGTACTATCCTTAAGTTGGACCTTGCTAACCTGGAGTTTGCCAAAGTGCCCGGAATTCTGAGCGGCCTCGACCCATCTGTGTTGCTGCGCCTCCTTCGGGGATCCCAGCTCTCCAGGCTCAAGGACCTCGTAAGCAGACTGGGTTTTGACACGTCTTACCTTAAAGGCATCTTCAGTCGAGCAGGAGCTGCTCAGTATACAAACACGGTAAGTGTTTTCCCGTTTTGATGGAGACGTTTGATGTAATATGAATAAATAAATAAATAAATAATATATATATATATATATATATATATATATATATATATATATATATATATATATATATATATATATATATATATATATATATATATAAGTTGAAAACCACTTTTATTTGAAACATTATTTATTTACGACTAGTTTCGGAGTTACTCTAAGCCATTATCATATATTCTATAAAATCAAAAAGAAATCAGATATAAAAAAACAGACCTTAACGCATGATAAAATATACAGGTGTGTTGAGGTCAGGTGTGTGTTTGTGTGTGTGTTGAAGCTGTGTTTTTCCTGCAGGAGGCTGGTGACGGCGGCAAGGTGCTGTACCTTCCCATCGTGGAGTCTGTGAGTGTCAACAACGTACAACTGCTGGGCTTCGTGATCGTTGTGTTGTTCGTGCTGGCCACCACCTTCGCCTACCTCGAGCGTCGCACCTTCTTCCCCGCCAAAAGTGACAAGAGTTACAGGCAAGTTCCAAGAGCTTCATCTCTAACTCAGGCTCTCTCTAGTACGCCCTCACTCTGCCTGTCTTGTGCTTCGAATGCTGCAGTTTCAACACAGGTTCTCTCTGTTATGCCCTTGCTATGCCTGCCCTATACTGTACCTGGAAGTCCCTACTTCCAGCATGGGTTCCATTATGCCTTCACTGCTTGCCCAACTCATGGAAGGCCCCATCTTCAGCACACTTTATATTGACTGTTTTTTTTTTTTTTCAATTCGGATTGTGATGGCGAGATCAATGATCAAATTATGTTCTGAAGAAGCCTTTGATTTATATTAACAAATAATAAAAGAAGTCACAATACCATGTCTGGAACAACTCACCATAAATCAGCTTATAACGACGTTTCGGTTCCTCCTGAACCACTGTTAAGTCACAACTGTTCAGATCACAGCAGTAGTTGTGACGTAACGTCGTCATAAGATTCCCCTCCTAAGTGTTGTTTTTTGTTGAGTTGTTCCAGGCACAGTATTGTGTCTCTTATTTCATTCTTCGCAGATCTTGCTGAAAACCCCACAGAAGAACAAAGTCAGTGCTGCCATCATACTACCACATTATTATTAACACGCTCAATGGTCTGTCAGGTGACTGCCACCAAAAAGTAATTGTTTGCCCCCACCCCTTGCACCAGGAACCAGCGTGAGTGTGACCTAGATACATTGATGCCTATCTCGAGGGCATGTCCGCCCCAATGGTAACCACTCCCCTAAAAGGAAAGGAGGAAGTGGGAAGCATTTTCTGTATACTGACTGGAGGTGAACGACCCACACACTACATGAAGATTTTCAGTGACTTTATGCCATCAAGAACACAACTATTTACGCCATGATGGGGGTCACAGTAGTCTAGACCCTTGTCAGGTGATTTTTTTCCGAAGATAAATTGGCATATACATTGGTTTAAATTCACCGAGGGCCGCGCGCGCTCGTTCGTACCTACATGCGGCGCGACTCCTTCCCAGTGATCATATGGTTGAGACGTGTCAAGTAAAACTTTGCGGTGGCTGGGGTTTCCGGAGATTATTACGTCACAACAGCTGGGGGTACTAATAGCTGTGTGACGTGACAACCAGACACCGCACCTGTCAGGTCTGAGTGGCCTGATAACCTGATGCTGCACCTGCTAAGTGGCCGAGTGACCTGGAAGCCTGATGCCTTTCCTGCCAAGTGGCTGAGTGACCTGGCTATCGGATACGTTGCCTGTTAGGTGACTGACCTGGCGGCTTGCCAACGCATATCTTAAGAGGCCAAGCAACATGATAACTTGACGCTGCTGCACCTGTCAGTTCACTAAGTTGACTGGTGGAGTCTCCACCGACTTGTCCATTTCCTGAAAAATACTCCCGAAGGAAAAATGTGTGTGCAACGTTATAGGTTCGAACCTATGAACTTCATGGGAGAGATGGGTGTATGGCCCCGATTATGGTGCAGGGGACTTCTGAGCACAGATATACTCTGACTTATCATTAAAACAGCTGATTGACGTGAGTTGTTATATGTCAGTGATTGATAACACTGGTATCACTCAGAGGAGCTTGTAACATGTGCACTCTTGCTAGCTACTCTGCTTATCATTAGTGCCACTTTATCCATAGTTTCCTCGAGTACATTAAGAATTCATAGCACTGATCTCTGTTTACTACAGCATCACGAATCTGTGAGTGCGTGCTTGTGAAGCTGTGTCTTTAAGATGTGTGAGTGTGTCTATGTGAGTGTAGAGAAGAGAGAGAGATTTTGAGAGATGTTAAGCGAGTGCATAGGAATTTTTGAACCAAGTGAGAGAGTAATTGTGGTAGGGAACCTAAATGCTAAAGTAGGAGAAACATTTAAAAAGGGTGAGGTAGGTAAGTTTGGAGTGCCAGATGTAAATGATAATGGGGGGAGTTTGATAGAACTTTGTATAATACGTTTTTTGTGTTCCAGACCTGAGTTGCCGTATGTAAACCAGCACGACACGCAGGAGTGGGATGAAAGTGACGATCACTGGGTATCAGCTGTGGAAGCAACGGAGGCACCACCACATCACTGGCACATTTTCCTCCCCTCCCACGAACATGTGATTACTCGTCAACCTCAAACAAGACCGGAAAATTCTGTCGCACCCCAGTGGTCCACTCGCCGTCCGTCTTACCCAGAGGAGCAGCAGACACACTATGCAGCCGCCCAGCCGACACAACACCGACGCCCTCACCCAACAGCCCAGAGTGACGTTCGTCGGCGTCATCACCCCAAACAGCGTCCCACGCGAGTTTTCATGGACCTGAGTCCTCAAAACCTGCGTCGCCTTACACACCCTCAGCCATCAGTGCGTCATCAGGAACCTGTTGACAACGTCGACCGCAGATATTACTCTTCCTACGAACACCACTCACTCCATGACGAGGAAGAGGAGGAGTCCCCTGATTACACATTCTACGAATCTCAGCGTTACCATCCATCCCATGGTACTGATGACACGCCACCAGGACAGCATCCCAACCATCAATATCACGGGGAAACCGTCAAGTCACCTCACCAGGATAATTTTCACACCTCTCCTATTCTCTCTCCTACCACCTGGAGGCCCCACTATATTACCACCAGTTCTTCGCTTTCCAACACTAGTGTCAACAGAACCACGACGGTGTCACGTACACAACCTCTCTCCAAATATACCTCGACTATCATATCCAGGACGGCCCAGCACAACTCTACATCAGAAAATTAATGATCCAAATATTTATAAAAGTGGCATTTTTTTTATTCTGTTGTACTGAATATTAATTTAAGCAGACAATTACCAACGGACATATTGTAAATAAAAATAAATTATATGTATATTTTTTTGGTCGTGTAGGTTAATTTGATGTAGGTTTTTTGTTACCTTTATGTTGATACGTGAAAGACCCCACAAAGCACCGTGTTTGGTGCTTTGTGGGGTGACTGTGCTGTGTGTTCTACCTTGACCGTAGAGACACACCTGTTGCAATACTCATTAGTGTAGGTCATGCATAGTGTGTATGTCTCTCGTCGTCAAGAGTGCACTAGAACCTGGTGTTCTTGAGCAGAGCAGAACCTGGTGTTCTTGAGCAGAGCAGAACCTGGTGTTCTTGAGCAGAGCAGAACCTGGTGTTCTTGAGCAGAGCAGAACCTGGTGTTCTTGAGCAGAGCAGAACCTGGTGTTCTTGAGCAGAGCAGAACCTGGTGTTCTTGAGCAGAGCAGAACCTGGTGTTCTTGAGCAGAGCAGAACCTGGTGTTCTTGAGCAGAGCAGAACCTGGTGTTCTTGAGCAGAGCAGAACCTGGTGTTCTTGAGCAGAGCAGAACCTGGTGTTCTTGAGCAGAGCAGAACCTGGTGTTCTTGAGCAGAGCAGAACCTGGTGTTCTTGAGCAGAGCAGAACCTGGTGTTCTTGAGCAGAGCAGAACCTGGTGTTCTTGAGCAGAGCAGAACCTGGTGTTCTTGAGCAGAGCAGAACCTGGTGTTCTTGAGCAGAGCAGAACCTGGTGTTCTTGAGCAGAGCAGAACCTGGTGTTCTTGAGCAGAGCAGAACCTGGTGTTCTTGAGCAGAGCAGAACCTGGTGTTCTTGAGCAGAGCAGAACCTGGTGTTCTTGAGCAGAGCAGAACCTGGTGTTCTTGAGCAGAGCAGAACCTGGTGTTCTTGAGCAGAGCAGAACCTGGTGTTCTTGAGCAGAGCAGAACCTGGTGTTCTTGAGCAGAGCAGAACCTGGTGTTCTTGAGCAGAGCAGAACCTGGTGTTCTTGAGCAGAGCAGAACCTGGTGTTCTTGAGCAGAGCAGAACCTGGTGTTCTTGAGCAGAGCAGAACCTGGTGTTCTTGAGCAGAGCAGAACCTGGTGTTCTTGAGCAGAGCAGAACCTGGTGTTCTTGAGCAGAGCAGAACCTGGTGTTCTTGAGCAGAGCAGAACCTGGTGTTCTTGAGCAGAGCAGAACCTGGTGTTCTTGAGCAGAGCAGAACCTGGTGTTCTTGAGCAGAGCAGAACCTGGTGTTCTTGAGCAGAGCAGAACCTGGTGTTCTTGAGCAGAACAGAACCTGTCACCTGATCACACCTGAGCCCTGAGTATTTGCAGTGTTCTGCATTATCTCTTTATCTCTTGAATTTATTTATTTATTTATTCGTTCGCAAAAACAGCCTCCTCGACAGGTGTCTAGGATTACAGCAGCTCGTACTTGTGACCGAATCCTTCTAGGATGAAGGGAAAAGTGGGGGAAGGATTCCTTCATGCTGAGGAAGGAATTTTTTTTGATCAGGATACTTGCTTTAAAATAGGACTGCATGAGCATGATTTTAAAGTGTAAAGACGGAGGGAAAAATGTAAATAACAGCTGTTGTATTGGCTTTGCGGTATAACATAATGGCTTAGCGAACGTTACTGTAAATGAATGTAAAATTATTCCTGGGATTTGCAAACCAATTTCTGAAAACGAGTTTGATGTGAGAAGAGTCGAGAATGAGGAAAATAAAGATGGGATATTTAAATTGGACACAGCTTTAGTTTTTGCGAAAGTTTGAGTAAAGCAAAAATAAAGCCAGAGGGTCACTTTAAAGAGAAACTGTAGAGCAAAAATAAAGCCAGAGAGTTGCTTTAAAGAGAAACTGTAGAGCACATTTTTGCCCTGAAAAGATGAATGAGAAAAGGCATATTAAAATTTGTTGTATTTCTCTTGTGATATACTGCCTTTGTGAACGTTGGTATAAAGAATATTTAGCTGAGCATTGCCTTTGAAAGCCTATGTTTGAGAACGCGTGTTTTGGTCGCTGCTCGATTCGAGGAAGGTATCTCTGTATCCCACAAGGCAGGTATCCCTCGTATCAGGTAAGCCTTGTACCTCAATACACGATCCAAGGCAGATATCCCAGTATCAGGTAAGCCAGCATCCTGTATCTCAATGCACGCGGAAGTGTTGCATAGGTTTCTGACGATTTGAAGCTGAGCAGACGAGGCATTCGCAAGTTATCCCATGGCAACTATTGTCTTTTTCAAGGAATATGGAAAAACTGGCGTCTACACAGCCCGAAGCAACATCTATGTGGCAGGGCGGTTTACGTGTAGCACCCAGTTTGTTTTTTTAATACCTAGTTTGCTTTTGATACCCATTCTTTGATACCTAGTTTTTTGATACCCAGCTTGTTGTGATACCCAGTTTTTGATACCTAGTTTGTTTTTGTTACCCACAGTTTTTGATACCTGTTTTGATACCCAGTTTGATTCGATAACAAGTTTGTTTTGAAAGTGAGTGTTATAACTTTGTAAATGGTCCAAGTCGGACCGAAACGTCGTCGTAAGCTCCTCCTATGTGCGGGTTATTTGTGTATTGTTCCAGTTACAGTATTGTGCCTTTTTGCTCTTCAGGGTTTATACGAAAGTCGTACTTACACAGCCCAAGACCAATTACAAAAATTTCTTTAGTTAAGACGATACTCACCCTGGGAAAGTGACTTAGGTGAAGTGTATGTTCGTAGTGGAGGAGGAAGGGAAAAATCAAACAATAAATATGTCACGAATAGAATAAATATTAAGACGATGACCACATACACGATACAATTTACATATACAAATGAACCACAATGTATATTTTGGTTTATGGTCGTACATAATATGGAAAAATATATTTGACCTGTAACACTATTAGTAAACACGAAACATCAATAGCAGTCTTTCACAGAAAGTACAAATAGTAATTATCATTACAATATAAAGGGTCTAGCTGGGCAGAAAACTGCCTACAAGTTTAGCTTGTACTATACAAACGTTTCTAACATGCTGGCTACTGCCATGGTCATGACGTGCCTACCTGCCGGGCCTGCCAGGGCGCTCACCACACCTCATGCCAGCACAGCTGCCACCGTCTGACCCGACATCAATTTGGGGCTCATGACTTGGTTGTCACCCCGAGCTGATGCGAGCAGAGCTGCCACTACCTGACCTGACATCAGTCTGGTATTAACGCCCTGGCCCCTCACCATCAGCATAACTTGCCCAGGTAAGGTTAAGCCACGGCCGCGGCGTCACACCTTCACCAGAACACACGCTACGATCCTAAACAACTAACAGTGAAAGCAAACTCTTCGGTACAATGAAACGGAGGTGACGTATTGAATTGGCAAGAAGAGAACGCCTGAGGATGTGCAGAACGATAAATGGATGTGTGATGGGGTGAGAGGAGTGACAGTAGTAGGGCTACGTGACAGTCAGTGAAGTCTCCCCACCACACACCACTTGACTCGCTGCCTGGCACTCTCCACCAGCCTGGTTGAAGGCTTGACCCTCGGGACACATTGATACCAGGTGCATACGCTGGTTAAGACAGGTAAAGAAGACTCTATACTGGCTGTTGACGTCGCCGTGAACGCCATCACGAAGGTGCTGGCAGGAGTTGTGGGTGGGGCATGTCATGTGACTCTGCTGCTCACATATCTTGCTGACAGGGCTGAAAAGCAAGTGTGATGGGCACACCGACCACTTGGAATGCTTCCCACACTCTAGATACTGCTGACACTGAGAAGCTATGCTTGTATAGCTTCCAGCCGGAAGATTTAAACATGCAGTATTTGCTATTGACTCTCTTGTGTATTTAATCAACACTAAATTATCAATATTTTCATCCGTCAGCTCATGACTGTCATTATGATCAAAATACTTAACAGGCGCCTTTGGTTCTGAGAATAAATTCAAAGAAAATGAGTTGGAAGTATCTAAAATAGAACTGCTGCTTACTTCACCCTCTTCTAGCAAATACCTTGATGGAATATCATCTCTATTTGGCTGATCGTTGGTTCTTTTCGAATGATTGGAACAGGAATGGCTATCCAGAGGGACGCAGAGATTACCATTGAAGAGTTGGTTCACGGGACAAGACAATGTCTGTAACTTTATACCATCTTTACAGACAAAATATTTCTGACACGCAGAGCTTGGATCGGGATAATGACCAGTTTCTTTGCCCGCACAGTCACGATCATGGGTGGAGGTTGGGCAGGTGTAGGTGGAAGAAGGCACGCAGCTCCTACCGTCGTGTACCTGCTCACTCCCACACTCATACTCATACTTCAGACCTTCGTTACAATAAAAGTATTTACGGCAGCTGGATATGATATCTTGGTAGAAACCATTGATCATGCCTTTACAGGGAGAACTCCCTGGACATGTAAACTGATCCTTCGAGACACAAGAGTCTCCATTGAAGACCTCCCCGTTGGGACACTTGAAGTTAATGCGACGTCCTGAACTGCAATAATAAAAGCCTTGACAGTGAGTGTTGAGATCAGGGTAGTAGCCGTCACTGTGGTGACACTCGTCTACACTGATGGTCGGTGGCTCTGGGCACGTGTACTGGCTTTTGACAACACATGTCTTCCCGTTGAACACTCTGTCTTGTGGACAGTGATGAACCAACTTCTGGCCGTCGTAGCAGAAGTAGTACCTGTTAAACATGTGAATACATTTAGTGATTTATAAAACATTCATAAGTGAGTGTTCAAAATATGACACAAGGATTAATGCTTCCTTCTCTATCCTCTCATACGCTGAAAATAAGGTAAGTTAATACACGAATAGCCCGCAGATAGGAGACAGGAGCTTACGAGGACGTTTCGGCCCGACTTGAACCATTTACAAAGTCACACCAACAGAAAAGAGTGAAGTCCAAGACGGACCGTAAGCTTCTCTCTCCATGTGCGGACTATTTGTGTATTGTTCCAGTCACAGTATTGTGCCTTTTTCTTCTTTATAAGTGAAAATATCAGACTGAACAGAAATAGAAACCTGTAACTACTACCAGCACACTCATCCTTCCCTCTTAACAGCTTTACATTCCAGCCACCACCATCACCCACAAGCACCACTCCCCACTCCTCCATTGCTCCCTTCTCCACTCCCTACCATCCCCCAACCCTCATCTCCCACCGTTTTTCGTTCCCTCTGGAATTTCCATCTTTCCTCCTCCCGCAGTCTGGCAATATACACATCTTCACGCCAGCTTAACGTAGCCTCACAAGCCTTCTTCCTTAACGCTCAACCTGCCTCTCTCTCTCGCCCTCCGTCTCTATTTAGTGACATACAAGCTTTCTTTTTTTCAATTACATCCAAACTCCTTTCTTCTGACCTGCTTTCCCCATCCAGTTTCCATTATTAAGGTGCATTACTAAGGGGCATTAATAAGGTGAATTATTAAGGTGCATTACTAAGGGGCATTATTATGAGTTTAGTTTTTCTCCTTAAATATAGTCTTAACATGTACAGTGCTGAGATTAGAGCATCTAATGGAGTATCTAATGGAGACATGTAAACGAACAGAAGGAGAGGAGGACAGACTCCAGGGAAACCTGGACAGTCTACAGGAGTGGTTAGATAAGTGGTTATTGGAATTCAATCACAAGAATAAAGCTATGCATATGAGGTGAAGGTAAGGGAACAGACATTGAATACAATCTTACAAGGAAAAATACTGAAAGTCAAAAAGAAGAAGAATGATTTAGGAGTTGGTGTAATACCGAGTATATCACCAGAGGCACGCACCAAGAAAACTTGGGCAGCATATATGCTAGACACGAACCTAAGAAGTACTTTTAGGAACCTCAACATTTCGAATGAATAGAGACGAAGTAGCACATATTAAACTAGAGGAAATATTTTTTTCTGACGTATCCGCCAACAGAACTGATGAGAATGAGGGTAAAATCTTCAACACTGGACAAGTAACGTACCTCTTGCAGCCTGAATGGATGTCTTGGAAGACGCCTCTCTGGTGGTAGGGGCACTGCTGCTTAGTGCCGTCACTGCTGCACATATAGGTTTCTTGTCTGACGCAAGTCACTCCGTTGAACACCATCCTTGGAGGACATTCTTGCCTCTGCACCTGCACGCCGCCACTGCATGTATAATACTGTCGGCACCTGTTGCAGAGTTTCGTAATTAGTAAAAAAATCAAAAGACGTTACGCTTAATATAAAAGAATCAAAAGACGTTACGCTTAATATAAAAGAATCAAAAGACGTTACGCTTAATATAAAAGAATCAAAAGACGTTACGCTTAATATAAAAGAATCAAAAGACGTTACCATAATATAAAAGCCATTAACAAATTGATCTTTCTTAGATTGAAAGAATTGAAATGAAGGATTAAGTGCAATATAAAGTTACTCTTCAAGATATAGATGAATTTGATCATGCCCGACTTTAAATAAAATTGCACACTCGTCCAATTGATTTAAATAACCCGCATACTGCACGTTATTTTAAGAGACTGACGAATAAACTGCTGACCTCTATGTGATTCTCTTGAACTTTCCAAAAATATCACTTATTTGCTTATTTCCATCAGTGACAAACATTTGCAGCTATTTTATGAAACCCTGTTAATTCACGCTGAAACGAAATCATAACTAGCATCACTTACCCAGTTGCCAGGTCTTGATAGATGCCGTCAACCTTAGCCACACAAGCTGTGTTGACACTGGAGGGACAGGTGTAGAAAAACTTGGGCACACACACTCGTCCGTTGTACACCTCACCTGCGCCGCACGCACGGTACCACATTAGTGTCTCGTTCTGGCAGAGGAAGTGACCCTGGCACCCTCGATCACTGTCCACGAAATTTCCATCGCTGCGGGAATAACACAGCGTGGAGGCCGGGCAGTACACCTGCGAGGCTTCCCGACACACCTGCCCATCGTGCAGTTGGCCATCGGGACATCTGTAGTGCATTTTTACACCAGAAATGCATTCATAGTATGAATTACAAGAGTCTTGCAGATCCTGGTACACTCCATCACTTCGTAGGAGGCAGTCTGCCGCGTCAGCAATTACTGGACAGGTGTAGTAATTCTCTGGTACACAGCGCATACCATTAAACTTCTGCTGAGGAGGACATAACTTCGTAGATTCCTTCGTCCCCTCACGGCAGTAGAAGAAGCGTGTGCAGTGTGAAGTATCATCCAGGTAGTAGCCGTTAGGGCGTGAGCTGCAGTCATTGTTGTGGGTGCCTGGAGAGCGAGCAACCCTGTTGGTGAAGTTACTAGGAAGGTGGGGACCTGGTCGCCCGGGACAAGGGTGAAGCATGGGGTCTACACACTGGTCACCGTTGAACACGTGGCTTCCAGGACACGTGTGCTCGCTGAGCTTACTGCCTCCTCGACAGTAGAAAAATGTTTTGCAACCAGTTTTCTCAACGGTATAATATCCGTCTATCTTAGTGGAACAGTCTGGGAGGCGCGGCCGTAAGGTACAGATGATATTCTGGTCGTCGACACACTCTCGGCCATTGAAAACAAGCCCAGGTGAACATATGAAGGCACGAATGAACTGCTGATGACGACATAAGAAGAAGCCACGGCAGTCAGAGTCGGAGGCTACGTGAAACCCGTCATCTCGTCCCTCACAGGTCCCGCGGCCTTCTCCCCAGCAGGAGAAATTATGCGCGGAGACACAGCGGCGACCGTCGAAGATCTGGTGTCGAGGACACTCCTCCAGCTTGACAAGGGCACCATTGAAGCAGCGAAAGTAGGAGTGGCAGGGGGCGTGTAGAGAAGCATGGAGACCATTGACACGCCCCTCACACGCCTGCTCGTAACACACTGACGAAGTGCTTGCCACACACCGCTGCAACAAAGATATACTCTCAGATACAACACAAGTTACAGCTACTTCGTAACAGCGTAAAAAACAGAGCTTTGCATGTTTATAATAATTTAGAATTTACACTGATTCTAAAAGTAATAGCAAAAACTAATAATACGGAACAAATCAATAACATGTATTTAAAGTCTTCCTTTCACTTGCGCAACACTCCCTTCAGGATGCCGCTGTATATGGTAAAAACATTCTTCATCTAAGGAATTAGAGAAGATGTATTTTTCCCTTCGTTTTCTCTGAACAAACTTAATTATCTCATATCTCTCCAAGTCGTTGCATACATTACTATTGAGGCAATGTGACTTTTAGCCTATGATTTGGTGAGAATTATGGAATACTGGCTATGGAATGAGACTCATTGCTTTCGTTTTTTTATTTATATTGTGATGCGGTAAATCTGGTACTATACTGGTTGCATCACTTGCAAGTTGGTAATGAATGTTGCGCACTAGTAATGATAGCAACAACTTGGTAACGACAGCAGCAAATTGATGTGAAAAACTTTTGTTTTTTAAGAGCGCTAAATAAAACCTTGGTTTTAATGCTTATAAAATCTTAATAATCAAATCACTAAATCCCTGAGGCTCCGCCATTCCATCTTCATACCTCCTCCCTCATCCTGTGCTGCTACTCTCCATCACTCCACCTTCCTCCCTCTTCCTGTGCTGCTACTCTCCATCACTCCACCTTCCTCCCTCATCCTGTGCTGCTACTCTCCATCACTCCACCTTCCTCCCTCTTCCTGTGCTGCTACTCTCCATCACTCCACCTTCCTCCCTCTTCCTGTGCTGCTACTCTCCATCACTCACCTTCCTCCATCTTCCTGTGCTGCTACTCTCCATCACTCCACCTTCCTTATACACCTACAACAGTGTTTCCACGTGTGGATAAATGGCTGCAGCGAGACATTAGTAGCGTAAAGCCTCATTTACTAACATTCTTCCAGCCTTTGTTATCTGAACTGATGAAATATGCATGAGCGTTCCGGAGCAAGTTATTGTTAGTGTTCCCTGCCCATTAGGTACTTTGTTAGTGTTCCCTGCACGTTTGTTAGCGTTCCCTGCACGTTTGTTAGCGTTCCCTGCACGTTTGTTAGCGTTCCCTGCACGTTTGTTAGCGTTCCCTGTAGGTTTACACTGTTGAGTGCACGTGGGTCATTAAGGCATCAATTCACCTGTGCAATAACATCAGTAATACTTAAATTTATAAAAGAGGAATTATAGTAAATCTTAAGTGTATAAGCATTGAAAAATACTTACTTCTCGGTGTATATACCATGTAAATTATATACTGTAACTTAGAATATATTCACAGGTGTCACGCCGCACAGTCCTACTATTAAAGGTTAATATTCCTCGCGGAGAGTAGGGGAAATGGAAGTAGAAAAGAGAAAGGGATGGAGGGGAAAGAAAGAGTAGAAAGGGACGGGGAATTGGAGAGGGAGAGGAAGACCCGGATGCTTCAATAGCAGAACTATTGTCTCAGATGTAAACATTATTCTCTAAGAATATAGATGACCTCTTTTATGTTCCATAACATGTGAAGTAAACAGGATGACACTGCCAATATATGAACATAGTTTACCGACGACTGACCTTGAGGGAGTAGTCGAATATGTTGCTGTAGGGGCAGACATGATCGGTCCTGACGCCGTCGCTGCAGGTGAAGTAGGAGGTGCAGGAGGACGCAGGTGCAGGATGTGGGCCATCTGGGAGCCCCCAGCAGGAGGGCGGTGAGCACACCAAGCTAGGACCCTTGCCGCAGGATCCCGTGGACGAGTCCCACACTGCCCCATCCTCACACCACCATCGTCCCGATAGACTGCCGTTGTTGCACCTGTAAAATCGCCATGCTTAGATCTGCGGCATGACACGCCATCTGTACCACACGTTACTACTACTACTACGTTATAGTATCATTAGTGACAAGAGTGGACCCATGCTGGTGGTCATGTACTATGTCAACAAAGAGCCCTCTCGATCTACCTCGTCGTAAATCAACCTCTGTACCTCTGTTTACCTCATTATAGATCAACCTCTCTCTACCTCTCCTACTGCACTCTATGCACATTCATTTTATTTTGTTTTGTGTGATGGCCTAACATGAGCCAGTAGGCCTGCTGCAGTGCTCCTTCTTTCCTATGGTTTATGTACTTTGTTCCACTGAGTCGTCCCATCTACTTCCAGTAATCTTCTATGAACTACGTGTCTTCCAGTGTCTTCAGTCACTCTCGTAACGACTCTTCCTAACTCTGAAGCCATTTTGATGCATGTCTCTGGAAATTATCTCTTTTATATATGTGTGTTTAGATGCGGATAACATGCTACATATGCCACATATACCACTGTTGGTCTCAAGTATGTTGTGAGCAGTTTAGCTAAAGTAAGTTCCTCACTGCTGGCTTCTACATGAAACCTCGTGACTGGGTCGCAGTTAGTGGTTCTCACCAACCTGCCCAGAATTCATGACCCTCTGTGGTGCAGTTGAACTAAAGGCGACGGACTAGTAACTGTAGACCTCTGGTTCGAATTTTGATTACTCTAATGAATTATTACATTCGTTCATTACGAAATTTCAGCGCACACACGCACACACACAGCAGCTGCGACCTGACCCTTGCAACCACAAATAGGTGAGTACACACACAGACACACACACACACACAGACACACACAACACACACACACACACACAGGGGTGATGGTATTTGCTACAGGAGCTCACCTGTAGTAGGCCCTGCAGCCGTGCGTGTAGTCTGGGTAGTATCCGTTGGTCTGGTTGTGACAGGGAGGCGAGGTAGGTGGCAGGGGAGGGCAAGTGACCTCCCCTGATGGTCGACACTCATCGCTGCCATAGTCCAGTAGTTCACCTGGTGGGCAGGAGTACGAGTACACCGCACCGTCCAAACACCTGCAATACAACCTCCTCATTAACTCATGGCGAAGCGATAAACCCGAAGGGTGTCACACATTCTTAGATTTATTGTGAGGCGCCAAACCCGTGTGGGGGTTATTCAGCGCAAAGAGTAGCGGAGGCTCGGTCTTCCGTCCGATAAGCGTTTAGACGGAAGCGATACTCCCGCAGCCACTCAGGCTAGGGGAATATCCAGGGGGTCACAGCGCCTGGAGAAATGGGAGGAAACCAGGCTTGATCCTTGGGGAGGGTAACTCCAAGTCCCTTGATCAAGAGCCCTTCATCGGCATCAAGGCACCCATCCAACCCTTCCCCTTGGTTACAGAGACTATCACAAGGGTTCAGTTGGAAGAATAACTATGGCACGTGAATTATCTTAATTTTAATAATATATAATAACATAATATTGCTACGACTTCTCATTGAAGTAAATATTGAATATATGTCCTTAATAATCAACAATGTTGTGATCAATGAAATTTGTATGAATACCGAGATGAACACTGAATATTTAACACCTCTAAACGTAATTTTATTCTCATAGGATATAAATTGAAGTATAACGCAATATAATAGTGGAAGATATAAATTAAAGTGTAGTGACACGAAAAAAATAACTTCGCAATGACAGAAATTATTAAACCACTTTGTAGTGGCAACAGGTGGTAATGACTTTATCTCCGGCAGTGACATCAAACATTGAACCCAACTTTGGTAGCAACAGATGGTAAATAACGTCATGACAGCAACTATTATACTCAAATGTAGTAGCAACACGTAACGTTTCAACTGAAGCAGTGACAGAAATTACTGTGCTAATCTACAGTAGGTAACATGTGATAACATTGCCATCGTTAGTAGAGAGAGCCACACTGGTGGTAATAATCTCACCTGTAATAGAGGGCACAACTGGATGCAAGGTCGGGGTAGACTCCGTCCTGACGCGTGGTGCACGAGAAACTTTTGAAGTTCTTGAGCAACTCAGAAAACTGGGACG
Organism: Cherax destructor; assembly: GCA_009830355.1. Classification (NCBI taxonomy): domain Eukaryota; kingdom Metazoa; phylum Arthropoda; class Malacostraca; order Decapoda; family Parastacidae; genus Cherax; species Cherax destructor. The sequence goes on from WNWK01000463.1 coordinate 288,797, forward strand.
ATCTGTGTCCCCCTTGCATGGTCTCCTGCAAGGAGCGCAGCAGGTGCTCCACCGACCCCCCACCACACTCCTGCAAATACACACATATTAGCCAACGACGTACATATTGAGGAAGGTGCGGCAAGAAGCATATCACACACCAGAAAGTCACAGTATCAAGCCTAGTATATATATATATATATATATATATATATATATATATATATATATATATATATATATATATATATATATTTAGGTCAGGATTATTAATTATACTTATATATATATATACATATACAATGCATCATCATAAGTGTCAACATTGCGGATTATCATCTAAGCTAGGATAAGATAAAGCGAGAACTAATGTGGGAAAAACCACATGTGGTAAAATGCAGGTAGCATTAACAAGTCAAGGTGATCCTCTGGATGGCGGACAATTCTCACCCGCAAATTTGGTGCGGATCTCTTGTCATTTAGCCAGTCAAATCATCTCCCGTTTGGAAAACCAACCCGGATCCAGATCCAGTTTAGGTTCATTATCCAGCGAGGGGAGGAGGGGGGGAAAAAGTTGGAGTAATCTGGCTTTAAATGCGGCTGCTGTCGTAGGCAGCTGAGTCGGGGTCCTAGGCTAATGTCGCGTGGAACATGCACATTATGTAAAAAGAAAAAAGTTGCTTTTCCACGAGTGAACAAGCTCTAATGATCAGTTATTTGAAAGCTTTTTTTTTTTAACTTGGCTTGTTCATGCGTGTTTAATTAGCAAGGTCTTCCTGACCCCGCCACAGAAGCATTAACTTCAGCCTCGGTGGTTTACTGAGTACACACATCGCTTCATCTTTGTTTTTTCCCCACCTGATTTTGTACTTGCATTAAATCCTACTTCATCCCGTATATCATCAGTCACATTATTACACACGCATTACGCTTTATTCAGGTGCCTCGCTACCTTTAACCTCAGTTTTTAAGGTTGATTTACGCGACTTCGAAATGGAATTTCGAGTGTGGAAACCTACTGTGAGCTTCCGGATGCAGCCCAGAACTTCTCGAAAAAGAGTACTAAGCTACGGGACAAGGACGGACCCAAGAATCTAAATCAGGTTCTGGGTGGAGCAGGCAGGCCGGTAGTGATGGTGGGGATTTCCTGAAGCAGCTACTCTCAACCTTCGTGTGTGAGGCGACTGACGGGTAGGTGGAGCGAGGAGGATCAGCCTGGTAAGTACACAAGCTCCAGTGGAGCATTTACTGGAGGTCACCTTACTTACGTTTCGTGTCTGGCTCCACTCGACTCGACGTCTCTATATCTAGACTAGTTACCTCTTAACACTAATGTGACATGCTGTTATAAATATTATTATTATTATTATTATTACTATCATTTATTAAAAGATCCTGTTTCAAATCTCGACACATTTTTTAAGGATTTCTTGTTCCTAGACGTGTGGAATGCAGCTGCCGGATCTCTCTCTCTCTCTCTCTCTCTCTCTCTCTCTCTCTCTCTCTCTCTCTCTCTCTCTCTCTACTGTGTTGACTTTGTGGTTGTATCTTCGTTTCTTTACTAGTGTATCTCAATATTTTGCTCCCACTCAAGTTCCTCTGAGGTTTCTGTACAATAACTTGAGAACGCCTCTTCTAAACGGTTTCATACTTTCAACATTTGTTTATTTTATTTAAAGGAAGGTTGTTATTGTTACTGCGTAGGGACAAATTTGCTAATTTTATCAATGTAATTAACGCAGCGGTTCTTGTGTGGTAACTTGAAAACGACTCATCCTATCGACTTCCAACTTCCAACACAGATTTATCCTACACAGCTTAAAGTTCGGATTGTTATTAGAGTGTGTAGGTGGTAACTTTCTAAAATCTATAATGAACTGTTGGGTGTTCCTTGAGGTAATTTAAGAATGCCTCTCTGGAACAGGTTTAGCCTTTAAAGGCTGAAGTATCTTGATAAAAGAAAGACTCATTATAAATTTAAACTATTTGCTTTCAAAATTGACACATTCCTAACACAGTTGACGGTAAAAAAAAAGACAGTATTGCTTTCAGCGTGATAACTAGAGCATGCTTGTTTCGGTCGTCTTCAAACTTTTAATGATGGTGGGTTTTCCTCAGAGGAAAGCCCACATTGTTATTGGGTTGTGTAAGTTTTCATTTTGCGATTTTTTATTAAATTGGTTTATCTGTAATAACTAGTGAATGCTTCTTCCGAGTGACTTCAAACGGTAAATACTGGTTTATTTTAATTAAAAAAATAGGCTTGGGGTTAATCTTGTGCTGGGTAGGTGTCAATTTACCCCCTTTATTAAATAAATGTGGAATATATAATGGTTTTCATGTGATAAATTGGGTACCCTCATCCAATTAATTTCAAACAAGTAACATTGATGCATCTTAGAGGAAGGTTACTGAACCGTGTAGAAAGTCAATTTGTCTGTCTGGCAGCTCGTACGAGGTATGCAAGTGTCAGTTTCTTCATAAAAATTCTTACATGATTGTAGAGAATTTGGAATAAAATATAACTTTCAACAACTGAACAATACTGAAAACTTGGTCTATTTATGGCGCTTTTAAAGTTAATTGAGCCGTTAAATATTTCTTTTGCACTTCTTTATTGGAGAGCCGGTCATAAACTCTGATACAGTTTTAATTTATTTCTTCTGCCACGGCTTCTGTACGATAGTTTCAGAACGACTAATCTGATTGGCTTGAAACTTCAAGGGCTGGCGCATGTTACTTAGAGGAAGATTGCTACTTCTATACATGCAAATAACACAGTGGTTTCCATGGCGTTGCTTAATAATGATAATAATAATAATAATAATAATAATAATAATAATAATAATAATAATAATAATAATAATAATAATAATCTGTATTTCTACAAGTACAAGGTATAAAGGCCTAGCTGACATCAATGACATACTACTATATAGAAAGCCCCTTGTTATGCAGAGCATTTCGGGCAAATTAGGTCAATTTTGTCCCCAGGATGCGACCCACATCAGTCGACTAACACCCAGGTACCTATTTTACTGATGGGTGAACATGGTCAGCAGGTGTGTTAAGAAAACACGTCCTAATGGTTCCACCCGTACCGGGGATCGAACCACGGCCCTCAGTGTGTGATCTGCTTCAAACTTTTAGCACAAGTTTATTCATCTTGAGTTTGTAGGTTCCAATCTGTCAACTTCATTTAAAAAAAATATGGGATATACTTTTGTGTGGGATGACGGGAATGCATCGTGCGAGAGGCTTGTAACTTAGAGCTGGTGTACTGTGCTCAGAGGAAGACCCGCATTGACATTGGGTTGTGTAAAAATTAGTGTGCCAATTTTATTACACTAATAGGCATATTGGTTTCCGTGTGGTATATATATATATATATATATATATATATATATATATATATATATATATATATATATATATATATATATATATATATATATATATATATAATATATATAATAAAATATATATATATATATATATATATATATATATATATATATATATATATATATATATATATATATATATATATATATACATATATATATAATTAGTTTCCATATGATAACTTTTGTGTGTGTGTGTGTGTGTGTGTGTGTACTCACCTCACCTAATTGTACTCACCTAATTGTGGTTGCAGGGGTCGATACTCAGCTCCTGGCCCCGCCTCTGCACTGTCCGCTACTGGGTCTCTGCTCTCCCTGCTCCGTGAGCTCTATCATACCTTGTCTTAAAACTATGTATGGTTCCCGCCTCCACTATATCGTTCGCTAAACTATTCCACTTCCTAACTACTCTATGGCTGAAGAATTGCTTCCTAACATCCCTCTGACTCATCTGAGTCTTCAGCTTCCAGTTGTGTCCCCTTGTTTGTGTGTGTGTGTGTGTGTGTGTGTGTGTGTACTCACCTAATTGTGGTTGCAGGGGTCGAGACTCAGCTCCTGGCCCCGCCTCTTCGCTGTCTGCTACTGGGTCTCTGCTCTCCCTGCTCCATGAGCTTTATCATACCTTGTCTTAAAACTATGTATGGTTCCTGCCTCCACTATATCTTTCTCTAGTCCATTCCACTTCCTGACTACTCTGTGGCTGAAGAAATGTTTCCTGACATCCCTTTGACTCATCTGAGTCTTCAGCTTCCAGTTGTGTCCCCTTGTTTCTGTGTTCCCTCTCTGAAACAACCTGTCACTATCTACCTTGTCAATTCCCCGCAGTATTTTGTATGTCGTTATCATGTCTCCTCTGACCCTTCTTTCCTCCAGTGTTGTTAGTCCTATTTCCCTCAACCTTTCTTCATAAGACAGACCCCTGAGTTGTGGAACTAACCTTGTCGCAAATCTTTGCACTTTCTCTAGTTTCTTGACGTGCTTGACCAGGTGTGGGTTCCAGACTGGTGCTGCATACTCTAGTATGGGCCTGACGTATACGGTATACAGTGTCTTGAACGATTCCTTGTTAAGGTAACGGAACGCTAATCTTAGGTTTGCCAGTCGCCCATATGCTGCCGCGGTTATCTGGTTGATGTGTGCTTCCGGAGACGTGCTTGGTGTTATACTCACGCTCTGTGTGTGTGTGTGTGTGTGTGTGTGTGTGTGTATTTAGGGCAGAGTGCGGTGAGTTTGTCGGGTATGGGGGACACCTTTCTCTGATCACACAGTGAGCGAAATAAATCTAGATGTTTTTCCCCTTTAGTAACAGAAGTGTTAGCAGAAGTAATCCCACCGGACACCCACGACTATACACTCACACTGCCACACACTACTTAGGTTCTAACTATATCTAACTTGAAGCTTTATAATACTGAGGAACCAATTAAATACTGAAATGAATACAACATCTACTTTATTATACAGCTAAATCGCAGACTACTTTATTTTAATGATGCGTTTTTGTGTATGCCTTATCCAGGCATACCCTCGCTGTATTCCCCGATTATCCGTGTATTAATACATATTCTTTCGTGTTATTATTTGAGACTTTTACGTTGACTGTGATTCCAGGGGAGGTGGCCCTAGAGCTCTAGTCTAACCCTCTTCATACACTGCCCCCTCCCCCATACACACGCGCATACACGCCCGACGGAGAGGAAGGGATACAGAGAAGGAAGCAAGAGACCTGATCAGTCATTAACCACTGATCCAACGCCAGTGTCTTCATTTTATTTCGAAAGTTGAAGTGTCATGAACGAACAAATTTGCTCAGTGGTCGTTAACCGCGCCGACCAGAGCCACCTCTGACAACACCAGCGCCGACCAGAGCCACCTCTGACAACAACAGCGCCGACCAGAGCCACCTCTGACAACACCAGCGCCGACCAGAGCCACCTCTGACAACACCAGCGCCGACCAGATCCATCTCTGACAACACCAGCGCAGACCAGAGCCATTCATGACAACACCAGCGCCGACCAGAGCCACTCATGACAACACCAGCACCGACCAGAGCCACTCATGACAAAACCAGCACCGACCAGAGCCACTCATGACAACACCACCGCCGACCAGAGCCACTCATGACAACACCAGCACCAACCAGAGCCACTCATGACAACACCACCGCCGACCAGAGCCAGTCATGACAACACTAGCGCCGACCAGAGCCACTCATGACAACAGCGCCAACCAGAGCCACCTCTGACAACACCAGCACCTACCAAAGCCCTGACAACACCAGCGCCGACCAGAGCCACTTATGACAAACACCAGCACCGATCAGAGCCACTTATGACAAGCACCAGCACCGACCAGAGCCACTCATGACAACACCAGCACCGACCAGAGCCACTCATGACAACACCAGCACCGACCAGAGCCACTCATGACAACACCAGCACCGACCAGAGCCACTCATGACAACACCAGCACCGACCAGAGTCACTTATGACAACACCAGCACCGACCAGAGCCACTCATGACAACACCAGCACCGACCAGAGCCACTCATGACAACACCAGCACCGACCAGAGTCACTTATGACAACACCAGCACCGACCAGAGCCAGTCATGACAACACCAGCACCGACCAGAGCCACCTCTGACAACACCAGCACCGACCAGAGTCACTTATGACAACACCAGCACCGACCAGAGCCACTCATGACAACACCAGCACCGACCAGAGCCACTCATGACAACACCAGCACCGACCAGAGCCACTCATGACAACACCAGCACCGACCAGAGCCACTCATGACAACACCAGCACCGACCAGAGCCACTCATGACAACACCGGGAAAGGTCATGGAACATAGTGGTCGATCAAGCAGGTTTTCGAGGGGCCAGGCAGGCTATCATGAGTCAAGCAGGTTATCAAGAGTCAGCAAAGTTATTACGGTTATCAGTGGGTGTTGCAGATTGCTCAACATCTTTGAGTTGCGGTTCATGAAGAGCTATGTTAGGAAACCTAGATGTTGAGGTTAGCAAAGGCAGTGTGGTTTGTATTTTAGGGTGTACTGAAGCCTTCTACACTCCTAAAATCCTTTTCCTATTTAAATAATAATGGTATACAACACCGACAGGTTGATGAATAAGACGCATGTGCAACACTTGGGTATCTTCAATTCAGAAACAGTTGAGATTTGAGATGTTCGGTCCTCTCAGTCTTGTTTGAGGTGTTCAGTCCTCTCAGTCTTGTTAGAGGTGTTCAGTCCCTCATGTGAAATGGGCTGAACACCAGTCTCTCTTTTTCAACTGATACCAGTATGTTAGTCGCCCACATTCGACTGAAGAAGCCTGCAGCGCAGACGAAACGTTTCGGAAATACAAATACCATAATGTTCCACATGTACCTTATTCACCCTGCACCACTCGCTAAGTATACCGTCTAAATATACTTCCTGCGTCGCTGCATAAACCAATTACATCTGTGGTATATACACTGTAACTGAATCTATTATCTGCTTTCAGGAACCCCCAGCGAAGTCTTTTATTTGTGTATATTCGACGCAAATCAACAGGCTCAGGTTGAGATAGGTGTGCCCGGACGGGTCCTGCCCGGGTCTTCTCCATGTGGTGACCCGACAGTGGCTTCCGAAGGAGTGTCGGATTTTATATAAGTGGTGTACCGTGTACAGCCCTATGACAAATCAGCGATAATGGAGTATGCCGTACCATAGTGGAACTCACGACTGTTAAAAGTAAGTCATAAAACGAGGAAAGGTACAGGGATTACCGGCTGATGCAAAATGAACTATGCGAGACTGAAAGAAATGACTAATGAAACTGGAGGAAGATCAAGGAAGATAGGAACTGGTACATGGAGAATAATTAGAAACTAGAGGCACAATGAGCCACTGGAATGTCCAGAAATCTACTTTTTTTAGCCTTAAAGTGGTCAGAAAGATGAATAATCTGGATGAAGAAGTGATGGAGATAAAGTATATACACACGCACACAGCTTTAATAATGAGTAAGATAAGGCCCACGAGGTGAGCAGTGAGTATTCCAGGTCACGGCCGGTAGAGATTGAGCTAGGTGCACACACACACACACACACACACACACACACACACACACACACACACACACACGATCTAGTAGCGACCAGCGAAGAGACAGATCCAGGAGCTATGAATCGACCTCTGCAACCACAAATAGGTGAGTACACATGAGGTCTTTTCATAACTGCTATGAGATCTCGTTGGTTTTGCAAGGGTCGAGCTGAGATTTAACCCCAGCAAACATATATAGGCGAGTATCAGTAGATTAACGCGCAGACGCCGCTTACACACGCGCACTCCTCTCGCGCGCGACTTCGGAGAAAAGGAGTAACGCCATGGGTTCATCCAACAGGAACTAGCTATCACGACCACTACTCCTGGTGGAGTGTTGCAGGCGCACCTGGTGAGGTGCCCAGGTAGGCAGGGGCTAGGGGATGGTTGGTTTATGGGAAGGGGCAGGATGTAGGGTGGGGAGAGGTGATGCCCTATCCTTGCCTGTCCATCCTTCCCTCATGGCTCGCGACGACCACTCGGGTTGCTGTAACTTCGTTCGTCGGGACAAAATGACCCGACTCGGAGCTTTGTCAAGTGAGGCCCAGTTCAGCGGTCCCCATCAGCCCTATCACTGACGGCATCACTCAGCACTATGAGAGACGAGTGTCTGCAGATTAAAGATAGGGCGTGTTTGTCTTACACGTGAATGGACACCTGCTGGCAGGGAACCCTGTCCCTCTCTGTGTAACTGACAGTTCCAACACATCTTAACATGTCCTATCACAAAAGAAAACAGCAAAGCAACAGAGGAAGTAGTGCTTTAGCATTTAAGATAACTAAGCACAACAGATTATGGAGCCAGATAAATAATACAGCACCATGGGCACTGAAAAACAAAAAACTGAAACACTGTGCAAACCTATAAAAACTATTTACAAACTATTAAATATAGGCCAGCTAGCAAGGAACTCGAAAAACAGCAAACGTTGAAACAATATGAAAATAATGAGACCTGCAGGAGGAATTAAACTACCAGCCAGCCAGCTTCACTGACACGCACACGATAGAGAGACGGGACAAACAGGGGAAGAAAGAAGTGGAGAAGTAGTGGTAGAGGTAATGATGGTGGTGGAAGTGGTGGTAGAAGTGATGGGAAAAATACTTAGAATGGTTAAGCATCTAGAGAGTTCTTGATTCATAAACAGAAGAGAGAGACTCTTTATGGACCCCAGTGCCAGATCAGCCGGGCTGTGGTTCGTGTGTTGGACTACGTGCGGCCAGCAGTAACAGCCTCGTTGATCAAGCCCTGATCCACCAGGAGGCCTGGTCATGGACAGGGCCGGGGGGACGTTGATCCCCGGAATGCCCTCCAGGTAGACGGTAAATAATTTTAAGACCGAAGAAAGATTACAAACTAGTGTATGTTTGTTTCTAAATTAGTTTCTTCATATGAAATTATATTTATGTATTTTTTTTCTATTTGTTCTTGGTACTACTGAGCAGGAAAGAGTGGACAGGTCGACTGCTTATTCTTGAGCTGTATGAAGGACTTTGACAAGGTGTCTCACCAGAGACTGGCCCATAAGATGGAAGAACAGTGACAGGAATCATCGGAGTGGGAAAGGGCAACGGTTAGTGTTAGGGGTAACAGAAGTGGAATGAAGGAGACGAGGATAAGGTAGAGGCAGACACGCAAGACACCGATCATGCTAAACAAAGTTACAAAGCAGTCCCAAGAGTTGAAGATAAAAGCCCATAATTAGACATACACACACACGAAGAGGACCAAGCAGGACTTCAAACAGACCTGGACAAGCTTGACATCTGGTCTAGCAACTGGCTTCTCGAATTCAATCCCACCAAATGCAAAGTCATGAAGATCGGAGAAGGGCAAAGAAGACCGCTGACAGAGTACAGGCTAGGCGGACAAAAGCTACAAACCTCGGCAAAGGAGAAAGACCTTGGGGTGAGTATAACGCCAAGCACGTCTCCGGAGGCACACATCAACCAGATAACTGCGGCAGCATATGGGCGACTGGCAAACCTAAGATTAGCCTTCCGTTACCTTAACAAGGAATCGTTCAAGACACTGTACACCGTGTACGTCAGGCCCATACTAGAATATGCACCACCAGTCTGGAACCCACACCTGGTCAAGCACGTAAAGAAACTAGAGAAAGTGCAAAGGTTTGCGACAAGGTTAGTTCCACAACTCAGGGGTCTGTCCTATGAAGAAAGGTTGAGGGAAATAGGACTAACAACACTGGAGGAAAGAAGGGTCAGAGGAGACATGATAACGACATACAAAATACTGCGGGGAATCGACAAGGTAGACAGTGACAGGATGTTCCAGAGAGGGAACACAGAAACAAGAGGACACAACTGGAAGCTGAAGACTCAGATGAGTCAAAGGGATGTTAGGAAGCATTTCTTCGCCACAGAGTAGTCAGGAAGTGGAATAGTCTAGAGAAATATATAGTGGAGGCAGGAACCATACATAGTTTTAAGACGAGGTATGATAAAGCTCATGGAGCAGGGAGAGCAGAGACCCAGTAGCGGACAGCGAAGAGGCGGGGCCAGGAGCTGAGTCTCGACCCCTGCAACCACAATTAGGTGAGTATAATTAGGTGAGTACATTCTCGGGACGAAGAGGGAAAACTTGTGGCGTTCCAGGATTCTTAGAGCACCCCAGGGTAGTGACCGCTCACCAAGGGGAAGTGAGAGGTCAGTTACCACAGCCAGTTGTCTCTCTCGTGTGGGCTGACCCCGAGGGAATGCTGCCAGATGGCCACCAGATTGCGCATGTGTCTGTTATAATGTTTCCAGCAGTATTGTTGCCCAGCCCTGAATTCTTGAATCACTTCTCGTAAACTAGAAAAATTACAAGAATAATAACCTTTAATTAACACGCATGTGACTGAAGCTAAGGACTCTGAACAAAAAAGAAAGTCGATGCTTGTAAGATTTACGTCTCATCTTAGGTGTTCACGAGACAATGGCAAGAACGGGAATCCTACAAGCGTATGAAATGTTTTAGAAGCTGTTGTTTTAGAATCGTACTAGGGAACGGTAGGCAATCCCCCGGAGATTGTTGTTGACCAACCTACTGAGGTTTGTGGTATTTGGCTCGTCAGGAGAAATGTCTCCTGACGAAGGTGTTGTAGATGAATGGTTCAGAGAACCGACAAGTTATAAATTAGACACATATGCAACACTTGGGTATCTTTATTGAGGAAACGTTTCGCCACACAGTGGCTTCATCAGTCCAATACAAAGTAGAAAGGTGTAAGGAGAGGAGGAGTTTTGAGGTAATCAGTCCCTCGGCCTGGAGTCGATGTGTTCAGTCCATCCATCTTGTAGAAAGTACAGCACATGTCCGTAGAGGTGCCTTATATACTGTAGTCAGTGGATGGTACCACTATGACCCCACCTCCTGCTGCTTCGCCTCACCTGACTACAGTATATAAGCCACCTCTACGGCCCTGTGCTGTACTTTCTACAATATTGATGGACTGAACACATCGACTCCAGGCCGAGGGACTGATTACCTCAAAACTCCTCCTCTCCTTACACCTTTCTACTTTGTATTGGACTGATGAAGCCACTGTGTGGCGAAACGTTTCCTCAATAAAGATACCCAAGTGTTGCATATGTGTCTAATTTATAACGAAGGTGTTAATTAAGTCTTGTGGTGAGCCGCTGTATAGCAAGTAAACGCTCTCTCCTTCTCCTGCTAGGGATCAAACCTGCTTTAGAATATCACATTGTATCCTGTTTATATACACCTACTTCACACACACACACACACTTTTGACACTGCCAGCCGTAGATGTAGACATACAGTAAATAAAATCACTACAAAAGCTTAATAGAGGTTTCATAGCAGCCAATTACTGGCGTTACTGGCTCTGCACTTCACAGCATTAGCCAAGCATCGGCTTTCCTGGGTGTTTTCAAGGCTGTTTTAAATGTGGGAGTGACGTCAAGCACAACAACGGGGCTTGTTGCGTCATGGGCTGGACGATGGTCTCTTATGGAGGCGAGAGAGAGAGAGTTTAGGACACGCGTCCTCCCCCCACCCCGACACCGTACATAAATCACAAGTACAAGAGGATGTGCGCCACCTGTTCTTGCATGCAAAGCACGACACCTCGGGAAGCTACGCATGGTGCTTACTGTAGGACAGGCATGAGTCAGGACACTCATAATCCTGCTCCTCGTTTGCTCGCCAGTCCAGGTAGGTCAGGAAGGTCACTGGTTATCGGCTGGTATCCGGCTCAGGGTCAGTCAAGTCGCGACCTGCGTGGCAGGCATTCCCTGGACCTGCTGCTGCTTGTGATAGTGTGAGTCGCTGCTGCTATTGTTGTTGTTGGTCAGTTACTGTTGTCAACGCAGCTACTGTTGTTAACGGTAGGTCTGATGCTATTGCACAGAGCCGTTGGGGACTCTTCTGGCGTCAAGGTGAGGTATGGTACGAGGAAATAGACACATACAACACTATGGTGTTTTTATTTGATGCAGTTTCGCCAATCAATGCCTTATCGATTCAGCGAAGAGTTAATTTGAAGGTGCTGAAACAGGAGACAGTAGAAGATGAGGTAATCAGTCCCTCAACCTTGCATATCTATAAATAATTGACAGTGGAAGAATAAAAAAGACACTGTAGCTGGAACGATTCACCCCCAGAAAAAAAACCGCACTTATTTGACGAAAGCCAGCATAACGTTTCGCTCTGTCCTGGACCATTGTCAGATCCCAACTGAACGAGAAAAAGAAAGAGGACAGAAGACAGACTGTAGGCAGCAGCAGATGCAGCAGCAACAACAGCAGCAACAGCAGCAACAGCAGCAGCAGCAGCAGCAGCAACAACAAGCAGCAGCAGCAACAGCAGCAGCAGCAGCAGCAGCAACAACAGCAGCAGCAGCAACAGCAGCAGCAGAAACAGCAGCAGCAGCAGAAACAGCAGCAGCAGCAGAAACAGCAGCAGCAACAGCAGCAGCAGCAGCAACAGCAGCAGCAACAGCAGCAGCAGCAGCAGCAACAGCAGCAGCAGCAGCAGCAGCAGCAACAGCAGCAGCAGCAGCAACAGCAGCAGCAGCAACAGCAGCAACAACAGCAGCAGCAGCAACAGCAGCAGAAGCAGCAACAGCAGCAGCAGCAGCAGCAGCAACAACAGCAGCAGCAGCAACAGCAGCAGCAGAAACAGCAGCAGCAGCAGAAACAGCAGCAGCAACAGCAGCAACAGCAGCAGCAGCAGCAGCAACAGCAGCAGCAGCAGCAGCAGCACAGCAGCAGCAGCAGCAGCAGCAACAGCAGCAGCAGCAGCAAGTACCGACACGTTGATAAATGAAAAATAAAACATTTGCATTACTTGAGTATCTTTATTGCCTAGACGTTTGGCCTGTTCCAAAGGCTTCCTCAGTCGGATACAGGTGAATGCTGCACTGGGAGCAGTCGTAGTAATGACGTGATCATTAGTACCGTCACCCCTCGGTGGGAGGTAGTCAGTCCCTCAAGCCTAAAGCACAGGCAAGCAGCCAGACCTTATATACTAGAGTAAAGGTGAAATGAAGAAGCTGAAGATGATGTCAGAGGTGAGCGTGGCCCACGCTCACCTCTAGTATATAAGGTCTGGCGGCTTGCTTATGCTGGCCGGGTCACCATCTGGACAAGACCCGGGCCGAGACAATACCAGCGAACCACATCAAGTGGTTGATGGACTTGAGGGACTGACTGCCTCCCACCGAGGGGGACGACCTACTGATAACGTCAATACTACCACTTCCAGCGCAGCATTTACCTTTATCAGACTGATGAATCCCATTGTACAGACGAAGCGTCTAGGCAATAAAAATACGCAAGTGTTGGAAATGTGTTTTAGTAGAGCACTCAGCTCACACACTGAGGTCCGGGGGTTGATCCCCGGTACGGGTGGAAATATTAGGATGTGTTTCATTAAGATACCTACTGTCCCTGTTCAACTATCAGTAAAATAGGTACCTGGGTGTTAGTGGACTGATGTGGGTGGCATCCTGGGGACAAAATTGACCTAATTTGCCCTAAATGCTCAGCATAACAAGCGGATTTATATATAGTAGTATGACCTTGATGTCAGCTATGGTCTGTATACCTTATACATGTACTTGTAGAAATAAAGATTATTATTATTATTATTATTATTATTATTATTATTATTATTATTATTATTATTATTATCATTATTATTATTATTACAGTAGAAAACAATATTATGAAATATAAGTTCTTTGAAGATAAGGTGGGGATGTACATAGAGAGTACTGCTGCTACTTTCTCATTATTACTACTACTACCACCACTAAAACTACTACTACTATTACTATTACTTCTACTACTAGTAGTACCAACGCTTTCAATACTACTATGTCTACTATTACTTCTACTGCAGCTACTACTACTATTTCTATTACTACTATTACTACCACTGCTACTGCTACTACAGCAGCCACTACTATTATACTACAATTACTGCAGCCATTACTACCTCTGTTACTACTACTACGACTACTACAACTACTGACCCTGGTCCTCACGAAGGTCAGTGTCTCGTGACCCTGGTGTACTGAATGTCAGGATGGTAAGGATCTTTCTGAGTGGTGATGCTGTGGTGGTGATGCTGTGGTGGTGGTGGAGGTGGTGGTGGTGATGCCGTGGTGGTGGTAATGCTGTGGTGATGGTGTAGATGCTGTGGTGGTGGTGGTGGAGGGGGTGATGCCGTGGTGGTGATGCTGTGGTAGAGGTGATGATGCTGTGGTGGTGGTGATGATGCTGTGGTGGTGGTAGTGATACAGTGGTGGTGGTGAGGCTGTGGTGGTGATGTTGTGGTGCTTGTCTGATGGTGATCTGAATCTACAATTTGCTTATATTCTTACAAGTGGTGGCAACAAGGTTCCCTAAATTTAGGTTAGGTTAGGTAAGGTTAGGTTAGGTTAGGTTAGGTTAGGTTAGGTTAGGTTAGGTTAGGTTAGGTTCGTCAGGAAACAAGACAAGTGTTTTCTGACGCGGATCTTAGTCATATGATGACTCACAGCTGGAGCTTTTGGTCGTCTGACCTGACCCTCGTAGATGGAGGAGAGACATGGTTATATAAGGTTAGAAATTGACGAGCAAGGAGTAGCATAAAGGTGTGATGGAGTAAGGAAGGAGTAGCAAGCAGGGAGATATGATTGAGGTGTACACACTGAAAACAGGAATAAATAAAGGGGATGTAAATAACGTGCTAAAATTACCCAACAGAGACAGGACTCGCAGCAATGGTTTCAAGTTGGAAAAATTTAGATTTAGAAAGGATGTAGGACAGCAGTGGTTTGGTAATAGAGTTGTGGATGAGTGGAACAAACTCCTGAGTAGCGTCATTGAAGCTAAAACGCTATACCTTTGAAGAGTTTCGAGAGTATCTACTCTCTGAGCCCGGCCATGGGCCAGGCTCGTCTGGTGCTTGCCTGGTCAACCAGGCTGTTGCTGCTGGAGGCCCGCTGCCCCACATATCCATCACAGCCTGGTTGATCTGGCACCCGATGAAGATACTTGTCCAGTTTCCTCTTGAAGGCTTCTACACTGGTTCCAGCGATGTTTCGGATATCTTCTGGTAAGATGTTGAATAGTCTGGGACCCCGGATGTTAATACAGTGCTTCCGTATTGTCCCCACCGCACCCCTGCTCCTCACTGGGTTTATTTTACACTTTCTCCCATATCTCTCACTCCAGTATGTTGTTATGGCAGTGTGCAGATTTGGGACCAGGTCCTCAAGTACTTTCCAAGTATATATTATCATGTATCTCTCTCTCCTCCGCTCCAATGAGTACATGTTCAAGACTTGAAGGCGTTCCCAATAATTTAGATGTTTCAATGGCTCAATGTGAGCCGTAAACGATCTCTGAATTTGTTCCAGCTCTGATATTTCTCCTGCCCTGAACGGGGCCGTCAGCACAGAGCAGTATTCTAAGTGGGGGAGCACTAGCGATTTGAAGAGTGTCACCATCGGCATTATTTCCCTTGTTTTGAAAGTTCTCAATACCCACCCCGTCATCTTCCTGGCTGTTGTGATCTTTGTCTTGTTATGGTCTTTAAAAGACAGATCAGCAGACATAATTATTCCCAAGTCCTTAACGTGTTCCTGTCGTTCTATGTGGTGACCCTCTTGAGTTTTGTAGTTTTAAAAATAGGCTAGACAAATACATGAGGGGTTGTGGGTGGGTCTTAGTTGAACTTGCCTAGAATGGGCCAGTAGGCCTACTGCACTGCTCCTTCTTTATTATGTACTTACGTGTGATGGAGGAGGGAGGAGGGAGCAAGTGTGACAGAGATGGGAGACAAACAGGTGGGAGGGAGAGAGGGAGGGAGGAAGGAAGGGAGGGAGGAAGGGAGGGAGGGAGGAAGGGAGGGAGAGAGGGAGGGAGGGAGGGAGGGAGGGAGGGAGGGAGGGAGGGAGGCATTGATGGAGATGAGCCACCCACCACTGAGGTCACGGAGACATCCGGGGTCACACTGCCCTCCACTCCCTCCATACCTGCCCTCCATTCCCTCCATACCTGCCCTCCACTCCCTCCATACCTGCCCTTCACTACCACCATACCTGCCCTCCATTCCCTCCATACCTGCCCTCCACTACCACCATACCTGCCCTCCACTACCACCATACCTGCCCTCCACTACCACCATACCTGCCCTTCACTACCACCATACCTGCTCTCCATTCCCTCCATACCTGCCCTCACTACCACCATACCTGCCCTCCACAATCACCATAACTGCCCTGAACTCCCTCCATGCCTCTCATCCACGCCCTCCATGCCAGCCCTCCACTACCACCATTCCCACTATCCACTCTCACCACACCTTACTTTCACTACCACCAAACTTGCCCTCCACACCTTCCCTCCACTGCATACCTGCCCTCCACTACATACCTGCCCTCCACTGCATACCTGCCCTCCACTACCACCATACCTGTCTTTGGTGCACCAAGGTAGCACTGGTAACTAGAGTTGACATTACCCATCATAGAATGGAAATCGGTAAGTAAGCAAGCAACTGTTTTTATGCCTCCTGGGTATGCAAACACTGTTTTTATGCCTCCTGGGTATGCAAGCAACTGTTTTTATGCCTCCTGGGTAAGCAAGCAACTGTTTTTATGCCTCCTGGGTATGCAAACACTGTTTTTATGCCTCCTGGGTATGCAAGCAACTGTTTTTATGCCTCCTGGGTAAGCAAGCAACTGTTTTTATGCCTCCTGGGTAAGCAAGCAACTGTTTTTATGCCTCCTGGGTATGCAAGCACTGTTTTTATGCCTCCTGGGTATGCAAGCACTGTTTTTATGCCTCCTGGGTATGCAAGCACTGTTTTTATGCCTCCTGGGTATGCAAGCAACTGTTTTTATGCCTCCTGGGTATGCAAGCAACTGTTTTTATGCCTCCTGGGTATGCAAGCACTGTTTTTATGCCTCCTGGGTATGCAAGCAGTTTTTATGCCTCCTGGGTATGCAAGCACTGTTCTTATGCCTCCTGGGTATGCAAAAAATTTTTTTATGCCTCCTGGGTATGCAAGCACTGTTTTTATGCCTCCTGTGTATGCAAGCACTGTTTTTATGCCTCCTGGGCATGCAAGCACTGTTTTTATGCCTCCTGGGCATGCAAGCACTGTTTTTATGCCTCCTGGGTATGCAAGCACTGTTTTATGCCTCCTGGGTATGCAAACACTGTTTTTATGCTTCCTGGGTATGCAAGCACTGTTTTTATGCCTCCTGGATATGCAAGCAGTTTTTATGCCTCCTGGGTATGCAAGCACTATTTTTATGCCTTCTAGGTATGCAAGCACTGTTTTTATGCCTCCTGGGTATGCAAGCACTGTTTTTATGCCTCCTGGGTATGCAAGCACTGTTTTTATGCCTCCTGGGTATGCAAGCACTGTTTTTTATGCCTCCTTGGTATACAAGCACTGTTTTATACTTCCTAGGTATGCAAGCACTGTTTTTATTCCTCCTGGGTATGCAAGCACTGTTTTATACTTCCTGGGTATGCAAGCACTGTTTTATACTTCCTGGGTATGCAAGCACTGTTTTATACTTCCTGGGTATGCAAGCACTGTTTTTATGCCTCCTGGATATGCAAGCTCTGTTTTTATGCCTCCTGGGTATGCAAGCTCTGTTTTTATGCTTCCTGGGTATGCAAGCACTGTTTTTATGCCTCCTGGGTATGCAAGCACTGTTTTTATGCCTCCTGGATATGCAAGCTCTGTTTTTATGCCTCCTGGGTATGTAAGCACTATTTTTATTCCTCCTGGGTATGCAAGCACTGTTTTTATGCCTCCTGGGTATGCAAGCACTGTTTTTATGCCTCCTGGGTATTCAAGCACTGTTTTTTATGCCTCCTTGGTATACAAGCACTGTTTTATACTTCCTAGGTATGCAAGCACTGTTTTTATTCCTCCTGGGTATGCAAGCACTGTTTTATACTTCCTGGGTATGCAAGCACTGTTTTTATGCTTCCTGGGTATGCAAGCACTGTTTTTATGCCTCCTGGATATGCAAGCTCTGTTTTTATGCTTCCTGGGTATGCAAGCACTGTTTTTATGCCTCCTGGGTATGCAAGCACTATTTTTATTCCTCCTGGGTATGCAAGCACTGTTTTTATGCCTCCTGGGTATGTAAGCACTATTTTTATTCCTCCTGGGTATGCAAGCACTGTTTTTATGCCTCCTGGGTATGCAAGCACTATTTTTATTACTCCTTGGTATGCAAGCACTGTTTTTATGCCTCCTGGGTATGTAAGCACTGTTTTTATGCCTCCTGGGTATGAAAGCACTGTTTTTATGCCTCCTGGGTATGCAAGCACTGTTTTTATGCTTCCTGGGTATGCAAGCACTGTTTTTATTCCTCCTGGGTATGCAAGCACTGTTTTTATTCCTCCTGGGTATGCAAGCACTGTTTTTATGCCTCCTGGGTATGCAAGCACTGCTTGTATTCCTCCTGGGTATGCAAGCACTGCTTGTATTCCTCCTGGGTTCTAAGCACTGCTTGTATTCCTCCTGGGTATGCAAGCACTGCTTGTATTCCTCCTGGGTATGCAAGCACTGCTTGTATTCCTCCTGGGTATGCAAGCACTGCTTGTATTCCTCCTGGGTATGCAAGCACTGCTTGTATTCCTCCTGGGTATGCAAGCACTGCTTGTATTCCTCCTGGAATTAATGAAAACACTATATGCTTCCTGAGAATTAATTTAAACTCGTGGAATTATAACCCAGAGTAGAAAGTCTTTAAAATTGATGAATGGTCATATTTTAAGTCTATGAAATTCCGGGAAAAATTTCCCTGCGTAGCTGACTACATTAAAATGACTGGGATGTGGCCATATATATATAGAAGAATAAGGCTTCCCAGAATTACCTTTTCTCTGATAGTGACGCTCTCAAAGTTCCAGAAATTGGAGCTCCCCCTTTTCCCTTCCTTGAATCAAACGCAGTTACCTACCATTCCCCCTGGGTCTTTAGGACCCTTTACGGGTTTTGCGCTCCTTCCATGTATTACCGGTCAGGGTGGAGTGCTGTAACGTTTAGCACGTTCATGCTGACTTGTTATATATGTACTGATGATTTAATGCACTGTATTAATGTATTGAGGATTTATTAGCATAAATCCTAGCTTGCATAATCTTGCAGTTAGTAAGCTGCTGCTAGTGTCCTCTCATATGAGCGTCAAACGGAAGCCTATTAAACGTTCTGCACTCTGGCAGGATTCCCCCTTCTCTTCCATCTCGCTAATATGTATGTAAGATGACAGCTAAATCTTACAAACTCCATCTAGCATTCAGTCTACACTAATCTTTAAGTTCCTATGTGTTTCTGTGATGAATTACATTAAACTCGTGGAATTATTAACAGTGACACAGTCTTCATCAGTCAAATGAGAAGGTATAAGAGGTTTGAGTTCAGCTCGGTCCTGCGAGTCGATTCAGTCCACAATCTGTGTGGATAAATACTAGAAGATAAGGCTTATATCTGAAGTGAGTGCAGCAGAGAGATTGAGTCACCCTTCCATATCCTTGATCAAACGAGTTTGGACATGTTGAGATCCTTGTATAGAACCACAGCACTGGGTTCTTGTCAAGATCTTCCATGTCAATTGGACAGGAGCTGTAACTTCTGACTAGTGCTTGTAATATGACTGATTCTTATGCATCTGATTACAGCATAGTAAGCATATCCTAGCCGTTGCTACTTCAAAAGTGATGGACTGGCACTCTCAGAGCTCAAGTGAAGCCTTAAACTCCTCTGCACTCTTGGACGATGGCCCTGTGCAATTTCCACTCGTACAAGTGTTGTAAGTGTCTAATTACAACTCCTCAGTTCTCTGAACCATTTATCTATTTCTGTGATTAGTGAGATTACAGACAATGACGATGGAGAGGTATGGGGTAGATTTAAGAATCCAGTGTTAAGAGTGTTCAGCAGAATTATGGATATAAGAGGGTGGATGGGAGAGAAAAAGGGAGCCCATGTTGTTTTTATACAGTTTGGGAAGCCAGGAGTGAGAGCGCGTCGAGGGGGCGATCATACCTGGAACCAATAACAGTTATGTGTTATAGGTTAAACAATGTAAACGGGTGAACTGATACAGTCATTTAGAAAACATTGCGCCACGAGTTCCTTACTTTGGTGTTGACCTGCCGTGGCTAGAGCTAACGCTAGTTCTAGCCTCCGTGTTGATCGGTGCACAAGTGTCTTGATGAGTGCACAAGTGTCTTGATGAGTGCACACGTGTCTTGATGAGTGCACACGTGTCTTGATGAGTGCACACGTGTCTTGATGAGTGCACACGTGTCTTGATGAGTGCACACGTATCTTTGAGTTACAACTTGCCTATAATCCCCGCACCACTTCCACCTGGGATACATATCCTTGACGTATTGATTGTGTTAGGTAAAAGGACACAAGTGCAACTAATGTGACGTTTTTATTGTGGCAACATTTATCTTCCCAGGAGCTTGGCCAAGCTCCTAGGAGAGCGAAACGTTGCCCTAATAAAATGTCGCACTAGTTGCACTTGTGTCCTTGTACCTAACATACTGTCGGTAATTCTACCAATATTATTACAAAGTGTGACAGTGTAACAGTGTGGCGACAGTGTCGCCTGCCGGGAAGTGCTCTGTAATTTAGTGTCGACACTTTCCAGGAAAAATAATGCGTGCGCATCTTTGAAAATCCTGGAATTTTTTTATTAGATGTGTATGAGGAAAGTTAGGCCTACTCTTGTGTGCTTTAGATTTATAGCCCAAAACATGTGTTTTTGATCTTTCTAATATGTCTATTATTTAGACCAATGATTGATGGTCAAAATATTCAAAGTTCAAATATTGGCAACAAAACGGAAACATACAGACCAAGTTACACACCTTGAGGTGAGTTCAGGTAACATATGAAAGAAGGAGCACTGCAGTAGGCCTACTGACCCATGCTAGGCAAGTCCAACTCACGAATCCAAGTAAAAAAAAAAGCCATAGGGGGAAAAAAGGTCGCATTTGTTTGTAGTTAGACAAAGGGTCGGCAAACCTACCTTAACCTAACCTAACCTAACCTCTTTTCCTGTGACTTAATTTCCGTTCACCCAACACACTCATGTACTTGTCTAACCCATTTTCTAAAGCAACCCATGATTTTAGCCTCAATTACGTACTCGGGAGTTTATTCCACTCATCCACAACTCTGTAACCAAACCAGTGCTCCTCTGTATCTACTTTCTAAATCTAGCTAGCGAACAGAGGGTCGAGTCTGCTGCCCCTTCCCTCAACCGCTCCAGGTGGTGAATGACCCACCACACGGGTTTAGTTATTAACATAAACAGAATAAATCGATGGTTGCAGGAGTGAGTGTACTTACCGCCAGGTGGAGCGTGAGTGTAGCCAACATCACCACCACCGCCACCACCATCCTCTCTGAAAAATACCACAATGATCATTACAAAAATGCTCGTTACAATGCCACAACAATGCTCGTTACAATGCCACAGCAATGCTTGTTACAATGCCACAACAATGCTCGTTACAATGCCACAACAATGCTCGTTACAATGCCACAACAACGTTCATCATTCACAGGTTTCTGCCACACTATCGGACATACAATTTTCACCCTCCAGGGAAAATAGTGCTACTGTCCCGGTACTACGAGTAGACATGAGTGTATGGCACTCTCAAGGAGATGATCGATGGTTACAAGGTACATATATTTGCAGTGAAAGTGTAATGCGTGACCTGGCAGTGACAGCAGCATGAGGGAGAGCGACAGAGTGCACTTGTGCACAACACCACCACCGCCGCCTTGCCAGGAATGCTGCTGGAAACGTGCACCTCAGCCAGGGGTCGATCATATGTCGTTCACTCCCGCCTCAAGAACACATGTCACATCACTTTTTTTTCAATGCAAAAAAAAAAAAAAAAATAGTACACCCGTCTGACTTTTTTTGGGGTTAACCTAAGTAATGTACACATATGCTGCTATGTATGATAATTTATGTAACTGTATTTATGTGTACCTGTACCTGAATAAACTTACAAAACACTACATCTTCTGAAGATTAGCCAAATATTACAAAAAAATTATATAGAAGTGATCCACTGAATTAAAAAAAACCGCATGGGCTCCAGGAGCACCGAGGAACGCCAGGACAAGCATCTCTGATCCAGCCAGAAGAAAAACCACACGATATAAAGGGGTGTCCCATGAGTCTGGAACCACAGGAAGGGGGGAACCGGGGAAAGGAACTGGAATATTGAAGATTTTATAATAATGTGTTCGACGTGTCCAGCTCTACTAACATTATAATTTAATATATATATATATATATATATATATATATATATATATTATATATATATATATATAATATCAGGATTTGGTAATGAACAGAGCAAGTTTGATTTAAATATCATGGTTATTGATGTTTCTTCCCCCCTCAGGGGAGGTTCCTTGACGATGATGAGGGGCTCTTGATCTAGGGAACTGGATCTGTGCTCCAGTTCCCCGAATACCTTCCACTTACCCCCCTCTTTTCCCCATCCCACAGGCGCTGTATAATCCTTACGGGTTTAGCGCTCCCCCGTGATAGTAGTAGTATTATTAATAATAATAATAATAATAATAATAATAATAATAATAATAATAATAATAATAATAATAATAATAATAATAATAATAATAATAATAATAATAATATAATAATAATAATAATAATAATAGTAATAACAATAATAATAATAATAATAATAATAATAATAATAATAATAGTAATAGTAATAACAATAATAATAATAATAATAATAATAATAATAGTAATAGTAATAACACTAATAATAATAATAACAATAATAATAATAATAATATTAATAATAATAATAATAATAATAATAATAATAATAATAATAACAATCTACATGGAATGTACCTCGCTGGCTGATACGAATAATTTGATCCTTGAATCTCCCTGACATTGACTTTTCTGGGAGAGAGAGAGAGAGAGAGAGAGAGAGAGAGAGACGGTGTGAACGGAGAAAGGGAGGGGCAGTAAATTGATGAGAACAAGGAAAAAATATATATTGTGTGGTGACGTCCTTGGTGTAACAATTACAATGGTGCATCACGTCACCTCGCGCCTTAACACTTAACAGGAAATTGCTCATTAAAGTGGTTACGTAAAGTCAGGTGTAAAGTGACGCAGCCCGACCACTTACTAGTTCCAGGGAATCACCTGGTCAGGTTAGTAATTACAGATAACCTTAATTTTTAAAGGGGTGGGAAGGTAAGCCAGTGGAAGGCGTCAGTCAGATGGCCAAAAAAAGCTCCAGTAGCGTTTCATCATTTGATCCGCGTCATGAAACACTTGTCTTATCTTGTCTGGGTAGGATTTATCTGGGGATAAATCCTACCCATGATGGGTAGGGAACAGTGGCGACCCACGATGTGAATGGTCTACCAGTAGTGCCTCTATTGTAGCTCCATCCTTTCTACAACATAACACATTTTTTTCCCCACATTCCTTCTCGATACGTCATGAGAACTAGAGGGGAGAAAACGTACGTAGAACTGCAGCCCGCCTGTCCTTAGCGCTTTCCAGTAACATGGACTCGCTAAATCGCAACAACACGATAGCAAACAAACCACGGAACGAGTCATGTTTGAACACATGCGTCTTAGGATTCACTTGCCATGGGTTCGAACACCACCCATTCCGTAATTTCAATAATATGGTGTGTCAGATGGCACTTATGGTAGCTTCTCGTGTTGTGTGAACAAACACATCAAATGTCAATAAACTTGTCATCTAGAAGAATTGACACGAGAATGACCTTCAGCAGTATCATGGAACCCAACTAGAGGGGAGTGAGTGTCTCAGGCAGATGACAGAGGAAGCAGTGATGCTGCTGCTGCTGCTCCATGTGAAGACTGGGCACTCTACCACGGGAATCCGACGAGCCGGATGCTATGCGGGTCTGGTATCTTGTGTAGTCACTGTGGTGGATCTACGGCGGCCTGGCACGCATTCCCGAGCCTACCCGCCCAGAGGAAAAAATATAGCAAAAAAAAGTCGTAGGTATTTACCAGTCTATATCACTTTATGTAAGTTTATTCAGGTACATATAAATACAGTTAAACAAATTATCTTAAATGGTTAACATTTGTACATTACCTAAGATAACCCCCAAAATAGTCAAAGTGACTTATTTCTATTCTCTGAGCTGCGTCTGCTGGTGCTGTAGCAACACTTCATACAGTCAGTGGGCTACAGTTCGTCTGTATTCTCAGTATGGTGACACCACTGACAATGCCGACTTGCCACATAAAATATGGGAAATGTGTAAAGTGACGCGGCATTGTTCGGGAGATAAAGGAGTACGATTTAACTTCATCCGCAGCTAAGGAGAATTCTAATTCCGCCACTAATATTGCAGTCACATACACGCACACATAATCGGTAGCAAATTTTATGAGCGTCAGATAGTGAGCGAGAAGACTGGCAAGTTTTTACCAGGATGTACGAATGACTAGCCTCACCCCTCGTGGGCCCTTTTTTCTCCCCAGTGACGGGTAGGGTGGCCAGTTTTTCTGCCTGGCATGCCAGGGGATTCCAGGATAACGGCTCTGCTCGAGCTCCCGGTCTCTTGTCTCGCTCGTGAATAACATGAGCCCAAACAACACGCCTACCCTGGGCCAGCCTACTGGGGTGTTCTTCCCGCTGCAGTGTTTACCTTCCTGAAGATGTCTCGCCGAATCGGCGAGTTTGCCTTTAAAAAAAAGGGATAATTTCCCCCGGATCAACGGACTGAAAAAAATTTTATGGAATAAATTTGCAAAAATCAAGTGTGAACTTAACGAAATGAAAAAAAAAATATGTTACTGATTTAAATTAACGTTAACCAAATTTAAAATGGTCTATGAAATGTTTAGTAGAATTAGGTTTAAATAATTTACGCTCGTTCGTTATAGCGAGGTTAGGCGAGGTCTCTTAAGTTAGGTTTGGTGCAGGACTAAACATTTTCACCCTGTATACAAGGAGAATAACTATATCTAATACTCCATAAACCTAACACATCGATGATAAACAACACATGTAAAACAACGCTTGTTTATTTTACACACACACACAGGTGTTGAGTTGTACACACGGAGACTTGGAGTATTGTCATTAGATCTCGTGTTTACATACATTCCCAGCATTCTTACTGGTGAGTGTTGCAGTGCGCTCCCTCAGGTGGAGTGTGTTGCGTGCTGCAGTGTGCTCCCTCAGGTGGAGGTGTGTGCAGGTGCTCCTGGTGTGTGCTCCCTCAGGTGGAGTGTGTTGCGTGCTGCAGTGCGCTCCCTCAGGTGGAGTGTGTTGCGTGCTGCAGTGCGCTCCCTCAGGTGGAGTGTGTTGCGTGCTGCAGTGTGCTCCTCAGGTGGAGTGTGTTGCGTGCTGCAGTGTGCTCCCTCAGGTGGAGTGTGTTGCGTGCTGCAGTGTGCTCCCTCAGGTGGAGTGTGTTGCGTGCTGCAGTGCGCTCCCTCAGGTAGAGTGTGTTGCGTGCTGCAGTGCGCTCCCTCAGTGGAGTGTGTTGCGTGCTGCAGTGTGCTCCTCAGGTGGAGTGTGTTGCGTGCTGCAGTGTGCTCCTCAGGTGGAGTGTGTTGCGTGCTGCAGTGTGTTCCCTCAGGTGGAGTGTGTTGCGTGCTGCAGTGTGTTCCCTCATGGTGGAGTGTGTTGCGTGCTGCAGAGTGCTCCCTCAGGTGGAGTGTGTTGCGTGCTGCAGTGTGTTCCCTCAGGTGGAGTGTGTTGCGTGCTGCAGTGCGCTCCCTCAGGGTGGAGTGTGTTGCGTATAAAGTGTGTTCCCTCAGGTGGAGTGTGTTGCGTGCTGCAGTGCGCTCCCTCAGGGTGGAGTGTGTTGCGTATAAAGTGTGTTCCCTCAGGGTGGAGTGTGTTGCGTGCTGCAGTGTGCTCCCTCAGGGTGGATTGTGTTGCGTGTTGCAGTGTGCTCCCTCAGGGTGGAGTGTGTTGCGTTCTGCAGTGTGTCCTCAGGGTGGAGTGTGTTGTGTGCTGCAGTGTGCTTCCTCAGGGTGGAGTGTGTTGCGTGCTGCAGTGTGCTCCCTCAGGTGGAGTGTGTTGCGTGCTGCAGTGTGTTCCCTCAGGTGGAGTGTGTTGCGTGCTGCAGTGCGCTCCCTCAGGGTGGAGTGTGTTGCGTATAAAGTGTGTTCCCTCAGGGTGGAGTGTTTTGCGTGCTGCAGTGTGCTCCCTCACGGTGGAATGTGTTGCGTGTTGCAGTGTGCTCCCACACGGTGGAATGTGTTGCGTGTTGCAGTGTGCTCCCTCAGGGTGGAGTGTGTTGCGTGCTGCAGTGTGCTCCTCAGGGTTGAGTGTTTTGCGTGCTGCAGTGTGCTCCCTCAGGGTGGAGTGTTTTGCGTGCTGCAGTGTGCTCCTCAGGGTGGAGTGTGTTGCGTGCTGCAGTGTGCTCCCTCAGGGTGGAGTGTGTTGCGTGCTGCAGTGTGTTCCCTCAGGGTGGAGTGTGTTGCGTGCTGTAGTGTGCTCCCTCAGGGTGGAGTGTGTTGCGTGCTGCAGTGTGCTCCCTCAGGGTAGAGTGTGTTGCGTGCTGCAGTGTGCTCCCTCAGGGTGGAGTGTGTTGCGTGCTGCAGTGTGCTCCCTCAGGGTGGAGTGTGTTGCGTGCTGCAGTGTGCTCCCTCAGGGTGGAGTGTGTTGCGTGTTGCGTGCTGCAGTGTTCCCTCAAGGTGGAGTGTATTGCGTGCTGCAGTGTGCTCCCTCAAGGAGTGTGTTGAGCGCTGCAGTGTGCTCCCTCAAGGAGTGTGTTGAGCGCTGCAGTGTGCTCCCTCAACGTGGAGTGTGTTGCGTGCTGCAGTGTGTTCCCTCAAGGTGGAGTGTGTTGCGTGCTGCCGTGTGCTCCCTCAAGGTGGAGTGTGTTGCGTGTTGCAGTGTGTTCCCTCAAGGAGTGTGTTGAGCGCTGCAGTGTGCTCCCTCAAGGTGGAGTGTGTTGCGTGCTGCAGTGTGCTCCCTCAGGTGGAGGTGTGTGTTGCGTGCTGCAGTGTTCCCTCAAGGTGGAGTGTGTTGCGTGCTGCAGTGTGCTCCCTCAAGGATTGTGTTGAGCGCTGCAGTGTGCTCCCTCAAGGTGGAGTGTGTTGCGTGCTGCAGTGTGCTCCCTCAAGGTGGAGTGTGTTGCGTGCTGGAGTGTGCTCCCTCAAGGTGGAGTGTGTTGCGTGCTGCAGTGTGCTCCCTCAAGGTGGAGTGTGTTGCGTGCTGCAGTGTGCTCCCTCAAGGTGGAGTGTGTTGCGTGTTGCAGTGTGCTCCCTCAAGGTGGAGTGTGTTGAGTGCTGCAGTGTGCTCCCTCTGGGTATGAGTGTTGTGTGCGGGTGTTTTACACTGTGTTGCCTCGCAACACCACGAGCGAGGCAACAATTAATAACACTGGCCAGCAATGACTTCAGTACAACTTAACAAACAAGTGTTTCTAACTAACTTCAAGAAGATAAATTCAAATCTGAACATAGTTGTGCTCCAGCACCGACTGTTCCTCTAAGACATAACCATCAAAACAGAGTTTATTTCTTTGTAAAGGTTACAATGTGTGTTTACATTTCATAATTTAATTGGTACAAAGAAAGCAACTATCATGCCGAGGCATTTCGGAGAAGAGATTCCAGGGCAACCTGACCATCATGGTGATGGTCGACTAGTGCTGGACACTGGTGCGGGAGAGCCATACTCAACACTAAGTGAAAATTTAAAAAAAAAATTATACAAATATGGTTGTGTGACTATATTAAAATTGTATGCATGTGTGGGTGCTACCTTGTTTCTTATTGTATGCACCATATCTGTGCATAATACAATATGATTGATTATTAAGTATCGTATATCATTTGGATCTTCAAACTTAAATAGCCAAAAATATTGATCGTAAGATTTTAAAAAAAAAGTCTTACGTGACGGAGACTAAACAAACTGAACGTCGTGATCAGCGCATTAAAGTTACCTTACACAAACAATTTGCTTTCTGAACTTGATCAAAAGTTTAATTCTGCAACAGAACTTTTTTATCTGATAGCACTAACCTGAATTCATGCTTATCTCTCCCCCTCTTCCCCATCTGTCTCTGTCTGTGTTCGTCTCCCTCTATCTGTCTCTGTCTGACTGTCTGTCTCTCTGTCTTTCGCAGTCTTTATAACCAAGGTTTACAATGGAGTCTTGTAATGACGGTGCAGAGGAACCACGAACAGTGCACACAGTTCTGAAGAACTGTGTGTGTGTGTGTGTGTGTGTGTGTGTGTGTGTGTGTGTGTGTGTGTGTGTGTGGGTGCTACGCTGGTGTACGCAAAAGGGTTACCGCACACCACGCAGGTGATCGCCACACTTGAAGTGCAAGTGTGAAGGACGCGTCTCACATCCTGGTTCTTCACCGCTGTTTTTGGAACCTCACTCAAATTAAACCATCAGTGGCACTGTAAAATGAATAGTCAGAAAGTTGCCCTTCAAGGTGGAGGAGGAGGCACCTTGATCCAAGATGGTGGTGAGACGCTAGTGGTGGTGAGACGCTAGTGGTGGTGACATGTTACTGGTGGTGACACAATAGTGGTGGTGGTGACATGCTAGTGGTGGTGACACACTGGTTGTGGTGACGCACATAGCTTGGTTGAAATAAAACTAAGTTAGACATGAATAGTGTTTATTTTGAATGAGACTTCCTGTAAGATTACATAATGTATTCAGGACGCCGTTGTTGCCTCGCGCACCACATTACTTAAGACCTTTGAAGGAGGAACTTTTCTGTTGGTGAACGGCTCTTCATCCCCCCCCCACCCAAAAAAAAATTGAAGCTACTCTCCCTTGGATCAAACCTGATTGCCTCTTATTCCCCAGCCGTATGACTCCTGCGGGTTTAGCGCCCTCCCCGGTGAAGAGTGGAGGGTGGAGACCAATCTTCTTGGCAAATATTTCTAACAGAAATTTGTCTGTTTGCTGGTACTGTGTTTCAGCTCCTGGGCCCTGCCCCTACATCTTCGTACTGCAGAAATGCTCTCAGACGTCTTTAGGGCTCATTTTTGAAGTATTTAACGTCTTCGTGTATCCCCTAACTCTGTTCTCTCACATGGAATATCCCTCCTGCTGTACGAGTGCTAAATGGAAGCCAGTTAAATGTTTGGCACTCTGGCAGGGTTACCTAGCAAAAGTGGACTAAGGCGTCGAGAAATTTACCTAGCTTCCTGAGATGGGGGACTGGTAAAAATATCTCGGGTTCGATCCCCGGCTAGTCGCAATATTGTTATTTGCTTATATACATACACATACATGCATACAGGAGGGCACCGCTTTACAGCGCTTAGCTTTACGGCGTTTTGCTAATGCAGCGGTTTTCAATTATGCCCATTCTTCATTTATTCAGTTCCTACAATAAATTTATTCACCACTCAATATAAGCTAAGGGAAAAAATATTTTGAGGTAAATAATGTGTGTACATGTGTAAACATGTTATCAGGCTTGTATATGCATTAGAAACTGACCCGCTGTATAAGCGGGGCTCTTCTGTACATACATACATACTGTAATAAATATATCTTAGTCTTGAATACATGACTAAACATGTTATGTGTCGTGATCTAACTCAAGAATAATAAAGAATAAATACAAAAAGGAAGAAAACAGAGATGGAGAGAAGAGGCAGTAATAAAGACTAGCTTAGGTTCAGGAGGCAAGAGGAAGACTTGTAAATAAGAGCAACAAGAGTGAAGAGCCTCTCTCTCTCTAGGCGTCACCCCAGTGACTCTTATCTTCATTCTAATGTGTCTGAAGAGTCATTCTGGATCAGTGTTTGTTTTAGCTGTGTGTGTGTACTCACCTATTTATGGTTGCAGGAAGGTCGATTCCTAGCTTCTGGCCCCCACCTCTTCGCTGGTCGTTTACTAGGTCCACTCTCTCCCTGCTCCAAGAGCTTCGTCGTATTCACCTAACTGTACTCACCTAAGTGTGGTTGCAGAGGTCGAGTCATGTGTATGTGTGTGTGTATGTGTGTGTGTGGCTGTGGTCCGGGCGTCTCAGAGTAAATATAAAGACTTAACTGTACAGTATCCTGGACCAGCCAGTCAGTCTTGTGTCCACGCCCCCCTCTCTCCCCTCCCCCAAACACCCCCTCACCCTTCCCATCCCCCAGTCTCCCCTTTCCCTACACTCCATCTTCCTCTTCCCTCTCCTACAGAATACTCCCCCTTCACTAGCAACCTCACTCTCCCCTCCTCACGGGGTTATATAATACAGATAGTGCCTGGCGTGACCCAGGAGACGGGCCGTACACGGGGCCAGCAGTACGTGGGTGTGTCTGTCCCTCCACCTTCCTCAGCAGTCCTCACTGTCAGACGATCCTCAGTTTACAGAGGATCGTTCTCACCCACGGTCACCTGCTTGTGGGTGATCCTTCTCCTCTCCATGCAGCTTGAGGTGCACCCTTCACTGTGACCCTCATTTTAATAACGTGCCCAAGACTGGTTATACTCTGAGGTGGGTTCTGTGATCAACGGGGTGTGTGAAGACCACCATGACATTGGGTCTGTGATCCCCCTTAGTGTGTAAAATCATCTATAAAATGGGTCTTATAATCACTGGGGTGCCAGTAGAGACCTCGCTGATTTTTCTTAGCGAGAATTAATTTATTTTTATCCATTTTTGGTCTGTAATTATATTTATTGTGAGGAAACCAACAGGTAATGGATAACAAAAAGTTCTAATTTCTGGTCTCTCGCGTGCATATATTGATAATGCCAGGGGCCAGGAGCTGAACCTCGACCCCCCGCAACCACAACACAGAGGAGTTTTGCCATACTCTTATATTAATTCTTTTCCTTCACGAAAAATATTCTGTGAGAAATTTTAAGGGTGAGGATCAGCAGGAGAGTGTTGTTGTTGTTCCACTTACTGAGGATCATGGGTAGGAAACACACAGTCAGCAGGAGAGTGTTGCTGTTGTTCCACTTACTGAGGATCATGGGTAGGAAACACACAGTCAGCAGGAGAGTGTTGCTGTTGTTCCACTTACTGAGGATCATGGGTAGGAAACACACAGTCAGCAGGAGAGTGTTGCTGTTGTTCCACTTACTGAGGATCATGGGTAGGAAACACACAGTCAGCAGGAGAGTGTTGCTGTTGTTCCACTTACTGAGGTTCATGGGTAGGAAACACACAGTCAGCAGGAGAGTGTTGTTGTTGTTCCACTTACTGAGGATCATGGGTAGGAAACACACAGTCAGCAGGAGAGTGTTGCTGTTGTTCCACTTACTGAGGATCATGGGTAGGAAACACACAGTCAGCAGGAGAGTGTTGCTGTTGTTCCACTTACTGAGGATCATGGGTAGGAAACACACAGTCAGCAGGAGAGTGTTGCTGTTGTTCCACTTACTGAGGATCATGGGTAGGAAACACACAGTCAGCAGGAGAGTGTTGTTGTTGTTCCACTTACTGAGGTTCATGGGTAGGAAACACACAGTCAGCAGGGAGTGTTGTTGTTGTTCCACTTACTGAGGATCATGGGTAGGAAACACACAGTCAGCAGGAGAGTGTTGCTGTTGTTCCACTTACTGAGGATCATGGGTAGGAAACACACAGTCAGCGTGTATTGTTATTGTTGTTCCAGTTGTTG
This sequence comes from Cherax destructor, assembly GCA_009830355.1. Classification (NCBI taxonomy): domain Eukaryota; kingdom Metazoa; phylum Arthropoda; class Malacostraca; order Decapoda; family Parastacidae; genus Cherax; species Cherax destructor. Next base: position 320,415 of record WNWK01000463.1, read on the forward strand.
ACTTCTTCTTGTAGGTTCGCCGGTACGTCCGGCCCGGGTCTTCTCCAAAAATGGTGACCCGGCCTCAGTTGTTGACGTGGACGTCTCGGCCAGATAGAAGGCTGGTATAAACTATCGGTGAATGTTGGGTGAAAGGAGACAGGTGCAACTCATGCCACATTTTTATTGTGGCAACGTTTCGCTCTCCGGGAGCTTTGTCAAGACGTGAATGAATTTATTGTTTATTAGAAAAAGATATTACCTTTTTGTAATTGTATTGTGTTCATGACTGGTTTTAGCTTCGTGACGGCTTGACAAAGCTCCTGGACAGCGAAACGTTGCCACAATAAAATGTGACATGAGTTGCACTTGTGTCCTTTTACCCAACATATTGTCGGTAATTCTGCCAGCATTAATACTAATCAGTGAAGCCCATGAACGCGCACACACACACACACACACACACACACACACACACACACACACACACACACACACACACACACACACACACACACATCCAATGACAGATTCATCACAGCCAATAAAATAAAGGAGTAAAAGTCCAGAGAAGATCCTTGGTACGCCAGGCATTGCAAAAAAAAAAAAAAAAAAAACACGAGCAGCAAGAAGACATGAAAGAAATGCATGGGAAATGGAACAACAGAAAACAGAGGATTATGCTGGAGGCGTGTGGATCAATAAACTATAAACAGTAGAAGCTTAGCAGCTCTTCTCTAACAGATACAAATGAATGATTATGCTACATAAATAACCCGCAGATAGGAAAGAGAATCTTATGACGACGTTTCGGTCTGACTTGGACCATTTACAAAGTCAGGAAACAGGACAAGTGTTTCCTGACGCGGGTCTTAAGTCATATGATGACCCGAAGCCAGAGTTTGTTTTTGATCATCTGACCGAGACCTTCCACTGGCGTACCCTTCCACAAATTTAAAAATTATATTTGTTTCATTTTCAACACGAGTGAGGGAGCCAGTATATACAGGCGAGGGGGACAGGACAGGACCAGGAGTCACGTCATTGTGTCTTTTTGTCCTTCATCACTAGACTAGAACTAGGAGAAACTTAGCAATTATAGAACGAACGTTGATTATAGATCCTAGAAGAACCAAGAGAAACACTAAGGCAGTTAGAGGACAACACCTGATGAGGAAAGGGTCGAACCCTAACTGTTCCACGGCAACATCAAGAGGAATTTTCGTTGGGTAAAAGAGCGAAGTGATCAGATGAATCATGATCTGGAGAATGTTTGTGGAATACGACAAGAAAATGTGCGAGAAACTCAACACGGAAATTGAAAATGTCACGACAACTCAGCAGAGGCTAATGCCAGAGCTTGGGGAAAAAGGTCACAAGAGGCGCAGCTGGAGCACTTAGTAAAGAGAAGAGAAGAGAAGAGAAGAGAAGAGAAGAGAAGAGAAGAGAAGAGAAGAGAAGAGAAGAGAAGAGAAGATATGGTGCAGAAAGACTCCAGCGTGCTGGCCGCAGAGAAGGTAGTGGAATCAGAGATAATCTCATCTTGAGTGTTCAAGAAATGGACAAATGTTTTAAGTCACACGTAGTCTGTGTAGAGAAGGCAATTAGGAAAACATGAGGTCGCTTTGAAAGGACAACAGTAGAGGCTCAGAGAGGAAAATCCTGTCTGGTCAACTTAACAATTTTGGAAATGGTGATTAGACCGCTTATTCCTAGACTGATCAAAAGCTTCTATTATAACTGACAACAAGAGGCTGGTCTACAATGTAGACATTTGCTGGTTTATGTAGACGGTTTCTAGAGCGCACAACAAAGTGCTTGACGAACCAAAAGCGGAACTGAAAGTTCCTCAGGATCAGTACTTGAACCCACAGTCTTCTAGATATATTTGTGAACCACTTACCTGCAGAGAGAAAATACATTATACTGATATTTGCAGATGATGTTAAACTAATGATAACAAACAAAATGTGAGAGGACGTAGAGGGATATCAGGTTTATGAGTTTTAGGAAGACCATAACACTGTGACAGGAATGATGGGAGAAGATGATGTGGGAATTCCACGCTAGTCTCTGCATAGGAAAATCTCGAGTTTTAAAAACTTTCTTTTTTAATTTATTTTCTTTTTCAATTTTTTTAAGAATTTCTAAAAATTAATTAGTATATACATACATACAGGTATGGACGAGAGAAAGAGGAGACCAGTAACATCATATCAACTGAGAATGAAAAATGTTTGTTGATTCACTAACGGGAAGATATCTTGAGTGATGGGATGAAGAAGAGGGAGGTATAGGGGAAAGGAGATGAATATCCCACCCATCCTTTCACCGGAAACTTACATCAGAGGATAACCTCGGGGAAAAAAGGGGGGTAGATGTCAACACCGTACACCATCAAGCTGCATAAATGAAGATGACAGTTTCCACCTATATTGTTCCTCGAGCGCTGCCACGGTAAGCTGCACAGTGATTCATGCTTCCCATAATGTGCAAATAAAACACACACACACACAGCTTTAAGAAGAGATACGATAAAGTTCATGGAGCAGGGAGAGAGTGGATCTAGTAGCGACCAGCGAAGAGGCGGGGCCAGGAGCTGTAAATCGACCCCTGCAACCACAAATAGGTGAGTATATACACACAATTACAGGTGGAAAAAAATGCAAATTCCCCGAGTCACTTCATAGGCACGGCGCGTGCCCAGGATGCAGCAGGTAGTTTACCTCTGCATGCCAACACTGAGACAGCTCCAACAGGAAACTGCTCGTCCCGGGGGCCTTGGCTCCCACTTTTAAACAAAAACAAGAGAGCATGTTTCCCAAGAGCCAAGGATCTGCGTACCTGTTGAGGCGAAGTGCTGACCTTCGAGACTCTTGCATTTGCGCAAGAGACCTGCAAGGATGTGCACCATCAAACACAGGTCTGTGGTACCATCACAGGTCCTGGGCACCGCTACACGTTGTCGGTAACATTCAGAAAAGGGGCCATGGGCACCTGAGGGATGTGGACCATCAGAACCATGCGCTGGGTTCCTCAAGGTTTTGGGTCTGCAAGTTCCTGTATATCATTCCTCTTAATTTATCATGACAGTCACGGAAACTGCCCAAGAAACAAATAAGAAACGGCTTGTGTTCATCCAGACTTCAAGAACGATTTTTATATATAAATCTCCCTGAAAGACTAATTTGGAAACGGCAAAATATAGGAGGAATACAAGATAAATCATTACAATGGAAGGGAGACTATCGGTTTGAGAGGAAAATGAAAACAGTTGTAAGATGGAAAATGTCCTCATAGGGAGAGGTCATGACTGGGGTGCCACAAGGATTTGCACTGGTCCCGATGAGGTTCTTAATTTGTATAAATAACTTAACCAGGAAGAACAAAAAATTATACGAATATATTTGCGGATGATGCATAAAAATCTTACGGATAATGAACTAGAGAAATGACCGTAAATCTCCACAGAATGACTCGGATAAACCGGACTAATAGTGTTCAGTATTAATGGTGAAATTTAATATGGATAAATGCCATGCAATGGAAGTTGGGAGAAAGTGAAATACAGACTGTGTGATAAACTTTTGAAACATTAGACAGATAGACGAAGATCTAGGAGCCATTATCTAGAAAAAAAATTCACTGGAAGTTCATATATACAAGAAATTTTGATAAAGTCGTATGATACGCTGACGAAGTATAAAATAGTTTCAAATGTATGGATGGTGAAATGCTGATAAAAAAGACAGTTTCCAATATATTAGTCCAAAAATTGGAACATGCATCGCCTGTTGACTGAAAGGAAGAGTTATAAGTAAGTTACAATAGAAGGTTGAAAACTCTAAGGAACAAATACACACACACACACACACACACACACACACACACACACACACAGGAAATTAGAGAAAATGCAAAGGTTTGCAACGAGACTAGTCCCGGAGCTAAGGGGCATGTCCTACGAGGAGAGGTTGAAGGAAATTGACCTTACGACACTGGAGAACAGGAGGGACAGGGGGGCATGATAACAACATATAAAATAAAGAGAGGAATCGACAAGGTAGACAGAGATAAGATGTTCCAGAGATGGGACACAGCAACAAGGGGTCACAATTTGAAGTTGAAGACTCAGATTAATCACAGAGATGTTAGGAAGTATTTCTTCAGTCACAGAGTTGTCAGGCAGTGGAATAGTCTGGAAAGTGAGGTGGTGGAGGCAGGGTCCATACATAGCTTTAAGAAGAGGTATGATAAAGCTCACAGAGCAGGAAGTGATTGACCCAGTAGCGACCAGTGAAGAGGCAGGGCCAGGAGCTATGACTCGACCCCTGCAACCACAATTAGGTGAGTACAATTAGGTGTGTACACACGCATATATATATATACACACACACACACACGCGCACGCACGTACGCACGCACGCAAGCACGCACACACACACGCGCGCACGCACACACTCATGCACACGAGGTGCGGTAAAAAAAAGATGGGGGGAGGAGTTCAGAATTGTTTTTAAATCCCTGAACACACCAGTGGATGTGTCCAGTCACTGATTGGTCAATGCCTCAGCGCTGGTAATGGTGTGTTGCTTCCTGCAGAGTCAGGCAGCTTCCTGCTCCTTACTTCCTCCTTGAAGACGTGGGGTGGGTGGGTGGGGGATGCGAAGGGCAAAGCTGTATACATCAGCAGTGTGCTGTTACCTTATGCTGCAATGATAGTTACACAGTGGGAACCACAAACTAGGTATGTTTCCCTGTCACGCTCCATCAGGCAGGAAGGTATTCATACAAGGTGTTAGTCTGAGCTGGTAGACTTCAGTAGGGCTATGAGGACATCGTCAAGTATTCCATTAAGTGCTCATCATCTACGACGTGAACTTTAAAGGTTTCGTTCCAGCAGAACTGGAGTTACTATCACTTGGGGTGACATCAGAGGAGCCGGGACAGTCGTGAGAGTGGGCAGGACACATGTGGAAACGAGCAGTGCAACACACACATGCACAACACATACATACACAGCACACACACATACACAGCACAAACTTACACAACACACTCACACATACACAGTTAATTCCTTCTTGTGTTACCTTCCTCCTGCCACTTGGTCATTCACTCTGTCCTCATTCTTGCCTTGTTATTTTTGTCTTATACAACTTTCTGCCCTTCTCAATCTCTCTGCCCTTCCCTAGTCTTCCCTTTCTTTTTCTCAACTTCATTTCGTCCTGAGTCTTTTCTCCTTTCTTCCTTTCCTTTTCCGGTTCTTCCCTCCCTACTTACTTTCCTTTCCTTTCTTGGTTCTTTTCACCGCTTCCTTTCCTGGTTCTTCCCTTCCCTTCGCAGTTCTAATCTCTTCGCTTCCTTCCCGAAGACCCTCATATCCTCTCTCTCCCAGGAAAGTCAAGACCCCACCTCCCTCTTCCACACCTCACCTGCGTGACTCTCCCGTACTCTCACTGGCACGCGGTGATAGCGTATGTACGCAGAGAACTTCATGCTAACTGTGTCAGCTATGTGCCATAAGTGCGCTATGTGCAGTACTTAGTGGCGCCCAGTGGATAGCTGTGTCTTCTGGGGGAAAGGGGAAGGTCTGTGTGGTGCCCAGTGGTTGCTGGGACTCCCTGGGATGTTGTAGTGGTTGCTGGGACTCCCTGGGATGTAGTAGTGGTTGCTGGGACTCCCTGGGATGTTGTAGTGGTTGCTGTGACTCCCAGTTATTGCTGTGGCTCACAGTGGTTAGTGTGGCTTCCACGTAACAGTAACTCCAGCTCTGCTGGCATGAAGCCTTTTGTTTTTTAAGCTTTCGTAGCTACTAAAATCACGGTGTTGTGTTTGACAATATCGTCGCTCTACTGGTAGAAGGCATGACGGCAACCCAGTCTGTGTGATGGAATATGATAAGGAAACATAACTGGTGTTCCCACCGCGTATCTCTCCTACAGATCAGCAACACACTGCAGGTGTACTCCGTTTTGTGTAATACAAAAATATCGAAAAAAACTTTTGTCTGACAAAATCATTCGCTTCCTCCATAGGGCTGGAATTACCGCCCCCATGGCCATGGGACCAGAATTATGACTCCCACGCCCTCCCCAACCGTCTCCCGTGTTTCTCCCGACCATAACTGGAGTATACCTGTAGTATACCTGGGGTATACCTGGAAGGTGCTTCGGAGGGTCAACTCCCCCTCGGCTCAGTCCATGACCAGGTCAAACACCAGCGTCACAAGAGCATCCTGGGGATGCGTTTATGTGGTGTCAGATCCCATCCACAACAACAACACTAGTCTTGAGATGTGTTCAAGCAGTGTCAGGTCCCATCCATGACACGAACATCGTGTGATAAGAATTTTTTAACACGTGTTTCTTAGTCTTTGTTAAAGTTTCGGGAGAATCTATGACAATAACTCTGTAATGGGCCATCCAGAATATCAATTCCAATGTAAAAAGCAACTCCAGCCTCGCTGGAAGGAGACCTTTGACATTACCGTAACTACCGAAGTCATAGTGTTTGACTGACGATATCTCCAGCTTTATTTACATGTGATTGTATGTTGAAATAAGAATATTTATTTAAGAGGAAGATGTGCTACCTAGCACATAGTTTATATTTGGTGTGTTACCAAGCACATAGTTTATATTTGGTGTGCAGAGTGCAGGTTGTGCACTAATAGCAGGTCTCATCTGACCAGGCCTCGCCACACACAAGATATATGGATGTCTGACAGCACCACACTTGAACACTCCGGTCCATCGCAGGGGTTCAAGGTCGACAACCAGGCTCTCAAAGTCTTAATACCTGTGTCATTAGCACCTCACGGCTAAAGAACTCACAAGTAAAACAACTGGAACTTAATCCTCCGGCGGATTACCACTTGAAATAAACTGACGTGAGCCGGCTTACTTTTTTCCAGAAAATGCAATTGTAGCAGCAGTTTCGATTAAAAGTGTGATAATTTACGTATTTTAACTAAAAACAATGGTATGTTAGAAAATGCTTCAAATAGCTCTTAATCTTCGATGCCATTCTTCACTGAACAGTGAAACTGCATCCTGGGGACGAGGACCTAAGAATCTCAGCAGAAATAAGGTGTCAATGTTTGGCTTACTTGGGTTATCCTGCGTTAATAATCTGAAAATCTTTGTCTTCTTCTTCTATCTACGTTTATTTGCCTTTTTAAATAAAGATACTAGAAGGTTTAAGAAGTGTAAATCTTGACTCTGCTCTTGAGTTTTGCGATTTCCTTGAGAGTGGATACCGGATCCATTGAGTGTTTATGCTATGCGGAGGCTAAATACCCGAAGCTCACCCTGAGGCGGTCACCTGTCTCCCTCTCTGTGACGGGTGACGAGGTAACATCACCTTGTTACAACACCTGCCTCCCTCTCTGTGACGGGTGACGAGGTAACATCACCTTGTTACAACACCTGCCTCCCTCTCTGTGACGTGACGAGTAACATCACCTTGTTACAACACCTGCCCTCTGTGACGGGTGACGAGGTAACATCACCTTGTTACAACACCTGCCTCCTCTCTGTGACGGGTGACGAGTAACATCACCTTGTTACAACACCTGCCTCCTCTCTGTGACGGGTGACGAGGTAACATCACCTTGTTACAACACCTGCCTCCTCTCTGTGACGGGTGACGAGATAACATCACCTTGTTACAACACCTGCCTCCCTCTCTGTGACGGGTGACGAGGTAACATCACCTTGTTACAACACCTGCCTCCCTCTCTGTGACGGGTGACGAGGTAACATCACCTTGTTACAACACCTGCCTCCCTCTCTGTGACGGGTGACGAGGTAACATCACCTTGTTACAACACCTGCCTCCCTCTCTGTGACGGGTGACGAGGTAACATCACCTTGTTACAACACCTGCCTCCCTCTCTGTGACGGGTGACGAGGTAACATCACCTTGTTACAACACCTGCCTCCCTCTCTGTGACGGGTGACGAGGTAACATCACCTTGTTACAATACAGGCAGCTACCTCCCTCACACTCTAGAGTGGTCTCAATGTATGTCCGAGAAAAACACACTCACACTCATGGAGCAGGGGAGGTAGTGGACATATTAGCGACCAGCGAAGAGGCGGGGCCAGGAGCTGACTAGACCTCTGCAACCACAAATAGGTGAGTACACTTAGAGGGGTAACTCACATGATAACTATATATTTTCATCATCGGTCTGAGTAATGATGTTCTTTAATGCTATTATGTTCTCTAGACTGGAATGAACAGAGAACCTTTAATATCCTTATAAATGTTAGGAACGCTTTAAGTCCATTGAACTGTATTCCATCTGCACACCGACTTTAATTCCTAGGAAATCAAAAGTCTCAGCAGACGGTACAAAATACCTCAAATGAAAAGCAGGGATGAAACTCAATAAGCGTAAAGGGACTAAGACTTTTCAACAACCTTCCTTCGTATATAAGAATTATTCACAGACCCCCCTAGCTATATTCAAGGGAATTGGATAACTTTCTCAAGTTAGTTCCTGATCAGCAGGGCTGTGGTACCTGCGTTGGACTCAGTGCGGCTAACACCGACAGCCTGACTCTTCAGGCCATCAACCAAGAGGCTTGGTCTGGGACCGAGCCGAGGGGGCGGTGACCTCCTTGTCGTTTTCTGATAACCTTCAGTTAACAAGAGACATGCGTCAGTTTTGATGACAAGGCTCCCTTTACCAATGTTTCTGTCGAAGACACTGTAGCACCTCTCCCAGAGCATTCTTGCCAAACTTGAATATAAATCTCCCAGTACAAGTAGATGAACTTTAAGATACAAGATACAAATTGCAGAACAAGTTCTTCTTGGGACAATGTTTCGCTTTGTTCAGGAAATGTGACTGAATCTACACCGAAACACTGCCCCTATAAAAGCTGCTACAGCATGTACTATTTGAGACCTCGTGTTTGTCGACAATACACAATTTCATTCGGTACACAAACTTACTGAGTCAGGGGTAACCGAGTTGATAACTTTTTTTTCCAGTTACCAGTGCTTCCTAGAGGTGACCCTTCTGTTTCATCACTCGTAATACATTAATCGGTAATTGAGTATCGATTTTGCAATGGGAAATCCTTTCAACCTAATTCTGTGACTGCAGCAAATTGTCTTTAATAATTATTGTTAGAGTGGAGAACATAAGAACAGTTGAGTGGGAAAGACAGTTTATTGTTAATTTAGTGAACAGAAGAAATTGTATAACGTACGTCTGCAATACATGAGTGGGAAGGGCTGGGTTTGATTGGTACCTGGGGTATGGAAGCAAATTCTTGGGAGCTTTGGGAAAAGGGTGGACAAATTCACTGGTGGTTCTGATAAAGACCTGCCTTGTATGGGCCAATAGGCCTGCTGCAGTATTCTTCCATTCTTATGTTCTTATGTAGTCACCTAGGCCCAATAGCGGCGCAAGGAGGGGGCTGAAGCCCCTAATAATTTCCATCAGTCCCCCCTCCACCGCAAGCGAAAATAACAAGGCATCTTCAAAACAGAGTCACATTTCTAAGCCCCGCCTGTGTAGAAATTCTGCATCCGTCCCTGCGTGGCCAGGCCAACATTCACGAGACCTTAGCGGTTACCACAATCATATGTAACTGGAAGTGTTTTACACGTCATTTATATCCTTCAAGAGACGGGAACTTCCTGACAGTAGGTATGGCTTGAGGGTGCTGCGAGTTACACCAGCGTAGCGTCAATGATCAGCACCTCCCTCTCAAGGCCTCACCTCGCTCAACGTTTGCAACTAAAAAAAAACAATTATTTATCCCTGGCGAGTTAAAGACACTTTAACCACTTCAATATACGACGTTTCGCTTACATTGAGACTTAATGCAGCCCCACTGCGGGTGAAACATCGTATAATAAAGCTTTTACCTACTTAAATGTGTCCTTGTCAGCTATCGACTCTTTTTCTGTCTACATTTTTATTCGTTCTTGACTTTTTTTTTCGTAACAACTATGCAGATACCACCGTCAAGACTTCCCTTTTCTGAGTAGTATTCTGAATGAATTCTAAACTACGTTTTTAACCTAGTCTCTCCTAACACCAGAGTCACGTTTTCCTTAAAATGCTTCTCCCAAGCGTTATTGCACGCATAAATCCGCATATAGGAGAAACGTATGACGACATTTCGGTCTGACTTGGCCCATTAACCAGTCTCACAGAAGTGCTGCTGAGCGCTGACGTAAATGCCCGTTTTAGGGATTAAAGTAGTCTTGACTGATGGCGAGAGGCAACATGCGTCCTTCGTGAGCTCCGTGTAGTCGATAGGCTTCAAACCCCATCAACCAAGAATGACAGAAACAGAGTTTGAAGAACAGACTTTAACTAGGACATTGTTTCGCTCTGTGAAGAACTTTATCAAGTCACGTTTCGCTCCGTGTAGAGCTTTATGGCGGTGACGTAGGATTGGGCTGGAGACCAGGATGTGGACAGGTGTGCCCGGCGGTGGTGGAGGATTGGTTTGGAGACCAGGATGTGGACAGGTGTGCCCGGCGGTGGTGGAGGATTGGTTTGGAGACCAGGATGTGGACAGGTGTGCTTGGCGGTGGTGGAGGATTGGGCTGGAGACCAGGATGTGGACAGGTGTAGTTGGGTACACTAACCTGTCCCACCGCAGGTTCCAGCTGTTGATTACGAGCTGGGGTGACTGACTGCCCTTGTTACGATTTTGAGTGCAATGGGCGTGACGCTGAGGTGGAGGTGACACTGGGGTGGGCGTGACTCTCAGGAGTGGTATTACCAAAGTATTACCATAGTAACAGCATGGTGGTAGCACCAACACTATGGTAACACCATGGTAGTAGCACCAGCAACACTGGTAATACCATGGTGGTAGCACCAACAACACTAGTAATACCATGGTGGTAGCACCAGCAACACTGGTAATACCATGGTGGTAGCACCAACAACACTATGGTAACACCATGGTGGTAGCACCAGCAACACTGTGGTAACTTCTTCATACCTCACCGAGAATGACACTTCGCATGATAACCGGTCATTCAGAATGAAGACTAATTTTCTGCACTGACAACAAGAGCTTAAACAATAATCAACATCATGGCAACAATTTCAGTGTCAACATCTTACGATTTTATCATCCGTATCCTGGGAACACTTCCGGTGAACACCTTTTACCAAACAATAAACAATAATGTGACTTTTTTTCTCAGTTTACTTAGACCTCAGCTGTTGGAGAAGTGGGTTCGTCTCGTCTTCCCCAGATAGAAGACGAGAAGTCTAATTAAGAACACAAAGTCACAATACCGTGACTGGAACAATACACAAGTAACCCACACATAGACGAAACTTATGACGACATTTCGGTCTGGCACAGACGAATGATTAGTCACACTGTGTCTAGTGAATAGTCCAAGTCGGATTGAAACGTAGTCATAGGCTTCTTTCTCCTATGTGCAGGTTATATGATTAATGAATGAAGAAGTCAAAATGCTACTCAAATACACGTTGGTAATCTAAAGGGGATGACGTTTCATATCTACCAGGACCGTCCAAGAAGAACCGTAATTTATAGTATGGTCTTTGGGCTAGGGGGTCACGGGGTCCACAGATGGCCATGGAGGTCAAGTAGGGTCACGGAGGGCCAAGAAAAACACGCTTTCTGAAAATCTTCCAACAAAAAATTGGTGTTAATATAAAGTTTACAAGTTTGTCAAGACCACTGACCTGAGCACATGACACTACCAAGAAAAATGGGCGCCAGCGATGGCCAACATATGTTGGTGTGGGTCAGTTAAGAATTGGAGTGTGTAGCAGCACCACCACACTGACCACCTCCGGCCTCACTCACCACACAACGTTTACTGCCATGACTATGCGCGACCAGAGTAGTGTACCTGTTGCCTCTGGTGCCACGTCTGGCGAGGCAGAAAAAGCGTACCTCACCTCTTGTTATTATCACCTCCTGCAGGTGACATCTGCCACCACCCACACTACACCGAGAGAGAGACAGTGTTGAGATGGTTCTGTCATTTAGAGAGGATGGGACAAAATAGGTTGACGTAGAGCATACAAATCATGAGTTGCTGGAAGGTGTCAATAATGTCCAAGGTAGGTTAGCTAAATGAAAGTTTAAAATCCCATCGATTACACTAGGCTCACTAAGATTGCACGTAACCTCTTCACCACCAGACAAGCATACTTTTATCCCTAAAATTGGAATTAAAACTAACTCTCAACACATATATACCCTGTGGTTTGCAAGAATGGTTTGAGTAAGGTAAGTTCAGCAGGCATGCGTGAACATAGGCCAGAAAAACCGGTTACCCGGTCTTAATTTCTGGAGCGTGAAGTACGGTTGGGTGGGGATGTTACCTCTCACTGAACCATCATTGCATCATGTGTGTGTGTACCCTTTCGGAAAGACAGCTAGGTAATGGATGATGGGAAATGTGTTTTCTTCTTCGAGTCACTCTGTCTGTAGTTTTAAATATGCATATCCTAAGTTCTCTGTTAGTCCACGTCTGCCCAGACTTTTTTTTTTTTAATAGCTGCCCGGGGCGGCTGGTAGAGCCTAGCCTGGGGTAACTAATACAGCCTAGCCTGGGGTGGCTAATACAGCCTAGCCTGGGGTGGATAATACAGCCTAACCAGGGGTGGCTAGGCTGTAGGTAGTGTTTGCACACCAACACTGAAGGATACCGCGATCACCTTCAGTTTCCACGAACTTTAGCAGTGAGTACAAATTAAACAGTCCAAGACGAAGTGAGATATTTTGCCTATAGCACAAATGCAATCAGATATGAAATTGCAATTGGCATTATGGAATCTGGGTAGCGGCAGATCCGGGTGGTAGTGGCATAGGACGGTAACGGCGGCAGTGGGTACTGGAGACCGCTGAGGGAGGAGATAGTGGGCGGCGGCGGCAGCAGTGGGTGGTAGCAGTAGGTGGTAGCAGTGGGTGGTAGCAGTAGGTGGTAGCAGTAGGTGGTAGCAGTGGGTGGTAGCAGTAGGTGGTAGCAGCATGTAGGGACGACGGGAGGTGGTGGAAAGAGGCAGCAGCGACAGTGGGTAGCGAAAAAGGTAAACAAATTTGGATAGGCTGGATGGCGAAACGGCTAGTTTGAGACTAGGCATAAAACGCAACGGCTAGTTTGATACTAGGCACAAAGCGAGCCGCTTACAAGACATGTAAAATGACATTCCTTCGGACACTGCCCGAGTTATGGCCAACATCGAAGAAGAGGCTTCGGTGGTAACCCGGAAGACCATACTTAATACGTACGGTTAACAGAGAGAAATCAACCAGTGGATAAAACAATGAATTTGATGAATTTGAAAGATGAATTGCTTGAAAGTCTGAAGGTAACAGCAACAGCTCGTACTTTCCATCCACTGCCGCCGCCTTTTTTGCAAATTCATGCTTTTTTTTTTTAAGTGTTATGGTTTATTTTCCTCCCCTCGGTTTTCATACCAACAGTAGCGAGGAGTGGAGGGTGGGGAGAGAGCATTTTGTTTTACTGTCTTTGCCTCAAACGCCTACATAATAATAATAATCTTAATTTCTGCAAGTATATGATACAACTTATACAAACTTAGCTGACATAAGTTACATATTATATAGAAAGCCCCTGGTTATACAGAGCATTTCGGGCAAATTTTGTCCCCAGGATGCGACCCACACCAGTCTGCTAACACCCACGTACCTATTTACTGCTAAGGGAACAGGGACAGCAGGTGTCTAGTAAGTAGTTTATTCACGTATACACAAATACAGTTATGTACATAGATTATCATACATAGCAGCATATGTGTAGAGCCTAGGATAACCCAAAAAAGTCAACGTGACTTATTTCCATTGGGGTCTTAAGGAAATATGCCCCAAGTCCTCTACTGTCTTTCACATGTACACACCGCACAGGGTCATGTAACGAGCAAGAGTCGTCTCCGCCACGTTGTGAGATATAGAATAGTTAACCATTCAAAAGAATTAAAAGAAAATGAACCATGTCAACATGGGTTTCTTTTTAATTATTCAAATAAATCGTATTCTTATTTTATGATTTTTTTTTTTAAAGTATTTTTCAAGACATGGGTTATACCTTGAGATTCCCAACGTAAAAACAGCAAGATTACTGAATGAGAACTGTAAATCTGCTTTGATTTTTTATCTCTCTTTTTTTTAATATCCTGATTCCTTTTTATTGAAGCAAGGTGTATAATGGCACACTAGTATAGCCAGGGGGCCTTATTTTGTACTCTTTGTACTCACCTATTTGTGGTTGCAGGGGTCAAGTCTAAGCTCCTGACCCTGCCTCTCCGCTGGCGGCTACTGGGTTCACATTCTCCTGGCTGCCAGAGCCCTATCGTACCTATTCGTAAAACTTGTTGATCACTCCAAGGCTAAAAAAGTATTCCCTAACAGTTCTGTGACTCGTATATTTTTAACTCCCGGCTGTGCCCTCACGTACCTGAGGCCCGCCTCCACTTTGTCGATTCCCCTTCAGTACATATGGTCACCGTGAATGCCTACTTGTTAAGGTTCCTGAAAAGTACCCCTGTGTGTATGTACAGTATGTATGTGCCTAATAGACACATACATACTGTACATACACACAGGGCTTACACAAAATAGGAACTGCCTATGTGGTATAAACCTTGGTAATAGATACCGACAAATTGGTTCAGTAAGACACTTGAGCAAACACTGGGGCATGTTAGAAGTGATCAGGGTCCCAGGACTGAAACGTTTTCTAATAAATATGTCCTAGTGTTTGTTCATGAGTTTTTTAAACCTGTGTCTATGTGTTTTGTATTTTTCTTTCGAGGGGGGCCCATGGCTATCATCAGAGTTTCAAGGAGAGTACAAAACCCCCTCAAAAAATAAGAACCCTTGATCTTTATAAAGCGTCCTTTCCAAATTATAGGTTACTGGTGAATTGTTCAAGCTATGTTATTGAGATTTTTTGTTGCTGTATAGCTTCCGCCTGCTGTACTGTACATACTGCGCTGTACAAAGCAGCCAGGGGGTTATTTTACACGTATTGTTGCGCAGATGTCGGCGACAAATCAGTCGACAGCAACCACCCAGAAGGTATTACAGTCTTGCCACAGCACCACCCAGGGAGGTATTATCGCTCTGCCACAGCACCACCCAGGGAGGTATTACCGTCCTGCCACAGCACCACCCAGGGAGGTATTACCGTTCTGCCACACCACCACCCAGGGAGGTATTACCGTCCTGCCACAGCACCACCCAGGGAGGTATTACCGCTCTGCCACAGCACCACCCAGGGAGGTATTACCGTCCTGTCACAGCACCACCCAGGGAGGTATTACCGTTTTGCCACACCACCACCCAGGGAGGTATTACCGTCCTGCCACACCACCACCCAGAAAGGTACTACTGTCCTGCCACACCTCCAATCAGGAAGGTACTTCCGTCCTGCCACACCTCCAACCAGGGACGTACTACCATCCTGTCACAGCACCGCCCAGAGGTACTACCGTCCTGCCACAGCATCACCCAGGGAGGTACTTCCGTCCTGCCACACCTCCAACCAGGGAGGTATTACCATCCTGCCACACCACCACCCAGGGAGGTACTACCGTCCTGCCTCCGGGAAACACTGTTTCCTGACAAACCTTACTTAGCTAACCTAAGTTGGAACATTCAGTATTTCAGTCAGTCTCGGTTAGATCCACTACAGACGCTTCGAAAAGTAACGTAGTGGCAGACAGGTGGCGCTGTGAGAATGCCACAATGTACAGTAAAGGGCTCGAGAGGCAGTGTTTTGTCTCAGCGCCGCTCGCTATGTCGTCGCTCTGTACTGTTACAGCGTGACGACGCACTCTAGGGAGCCCAGTGACAAACCATTCATATTAATATCTTACCTTGGAGAGCTTACACACACATACAGACACACACTCGCTGTCCTAGGAGTCCCACCTTGGAGAACTTACACGTATTGTTCCAGGAGTCATACCCTGTGGGAAGCCTACACACACTTCAGGAGACGATGCTCCGTATGAGGGGCGGGCGTACACACACACACACTATCCCAGGACACCCTAGTAAGCCTTACACAGTCCCAGGACAGCCTGGGGGGGCCTTATATACACACTGTCCCAGGACACTCTAGGGGGCGTACAAACACACTCTCCCGGGACACCCTCGGAGGAGCTAGACACACTCCCAGGAATGATACACTAGGGACCGGGAAGTGTATACAGACTTCCAGTAGTGACTGCAGAGATGAGCCACTGTTTGGCTGCTCTAAGAGGACAATGAATGTAATATTCATTAGGCGGTTGATGTTCTCATTCTAATTCTTAATAAGAAAGTCTATTGCAGTCTTTGGATTTGAGTGTGGAATATACGATATCAGGATGTGATACCAGGAACCTACGATATCAGGATGTAATATCAAGAGCCTACGATATCAGGATGTGATACTAGGTGCCTACGATATCAAAATGTGATACTAGGTACCTACGATATCAGAATGCGTTACCAGGAGCCTCAGCACCCATCGGCGTTTGCCTCTAAAGTCTCTTCAAGGACTGGAATGCCTTGATGACGGTAAAGGGCTCTTGATCCAATGAACTTGAGCTGCCCCCTTACCTTTCGGATTCAACCTGGAAGTGGCAATGATTCTGTAGGTGAAGATTTTTAAATTAACCCACTGTTGGCAATCCTTGCTTTACTAAGTTGATATCCTAGCTTTTACTGCTGATATCCTAGCTTTACTGCTGATATCCTAGATTTTACTGCTGATATTCTAGCTTTACTGTTGATATCATAGATTTTAATGTAGATATCATAGCTTTACTGTTGATATAATAGCTTTTACTGCTGATATTCTAGCTTTACTGTTGATATCCTAGCTTTTAATGTTGATATCATAGCTTTACTGTTGATATCCAAACCTTACTGTTATCATAGCTTTACTAGTAATATAGCTTTACTGTTAATATCATAGCTATACTACTGATGTCCTAGCTTTACTGTTGATATCCTAGCTTTAATGTTGATATTCGAGCTAAACTATTGATGTTCTAGCTTTACTGTTGATATCTAGCTATACTATTGATGTCCTAGTTTTACTGTTGATATCGTAGCTTTAATGTTGATATCCTAGCTTTACTATTAATATCCTAGCTTTAATGTAGAATTATATTTCTGCTGTTCTGATTTTTTTTAAAACCGCCGACTTTTTTGGGGGCAATGATTTAAAAGTGAAAATAACATGGCTAGATAACACTAAGCTGTTCATTTTGTGCAATAAATTTCAAGTGATCTGTGCTGCATTGCATGCAAGCCTAGCAAGTGCTCCCACCTGTCCTCTTCACACCAATGTTTGATAAAGCTGTAGGTGAGCCTGAGGTCTGATTATGTCTGAAATAGCGTTTAAATTAAGCTCCCAAGTGTGTGTATATATATCCCTCAGTATATTAAAAATGATGTTGTTTTAGCTTCATATTCTTGTATCTTTGGACAATGCCTGGAGCGGTCTTTAGCCTCGTCTCTCTTGCATTTAAATCGCTTGTTTATATCACCGTGGGAATTTTTCGCAGCGTGTGTATGTTTAAGTGGCATTACTTGTTGCTGGTGTGATTCGTGAAGCGATCATCCTTTTTATGTTTCTGTTTTACGGCCCACTCTGATCCATCCTCTGTGTGTGTGTGTGTTTAACCGCTTTATAGTTGCAGGGGTTGAGTATCAACTCTTGGCCCCGCTTTTTTTCCGCTGGCTGCTACTCGGTTTACTCTCGGGAGCCTTGTCGTACCTTTGATCAAAACTACGCAGGGATTCTGTGTTTACTATTCCACTGCCCGGGTGTTTCCACTTCCTGACTACTCTAACGCTGAAGAAATATGTCCTGGCGTCCCTGTGCCCTTGTGTTCCTGTTTCCCGCCTCTCGAACTGTTTCGAACAGCTTTCCCCGTCCACCTTATCAGTTCCTCTCAGTACTTTGTATGTTATTATCATATCACCCCTAGTCCTTCTTTCCTCTAATGTCATAAGGTTTCGTTCTCATAATCTCTCCTTATACACACATACCCCTTCGCTCAGAGGCTAATTACGTTACAAACCTCCGCACTTTCTCCAGTTTCTTGGCATTCTTGATCAGTTATGGCTCCATACTAGTACTGCACACTCCTAGATGGACCTGCCATGTTGTATGAAGGGCCTTGAATGACACTGTTGAGACTGAAGACTACTCTTAAATTCGACAAACGAGGATTGATCGCAGAGGTTATTCTGTTAATGTGTGCCTCTGGCAATATCCTCGGCACTTTGCTCACTCCTAGGTCTTTCTCCTTGAGGTAGGTCTGTAGTCTCTGTCCCAGTTTCCGGTCTTTGTATCCCTTCCCCAGTCTTCAAAACCTTGCATTCATGTGTGTGTGTGTGTGTCTGTGCCTGTGTACTTACCTAATTGTACTCGCCTAATTGTGGTTGCAGTGGTCGATTCACAGCTCCTGGCCCCGCCTCTTCACTGATCGCTACTAGGTCCACACTGTGTGTGTGTGCAGGGGATTAAGTAAGTAAATAGGTTTATTTAGGTACAGGTACACATAAGTACAATTATCATACATAGTTCAACATTGTAAATTACCTAAGATAACCCAAAAATAGTCAAAGTGACTTATTCCCATT
The DNA here is from genome assembly GCA_009830355.1 of Cherax destructor. Taxonomy (NCBI): domain Eukaryota; kingdom Metazoa; phylum Arthropoda; class Malacostraca; order Decapoda; family Parastacidae; genus Cherax; species Cherax destructor. The sequence continues at coordinate 339,035 of WNWK01000463.1, forward strand.
GGGGTTCTTGTATTTGGGAAGTGTGCGGGAGGACATGGAAATGTGTGGGGGGATGTTGGAAAATGTGTGTGTGGGGTATGGGGAGAGTGTGTGGGGAGGTATGAAGGAAAAAATATGAGAATTATTTGTTACTCACTGTAGACGCTAAAGAAAAAGGAAGCGAAGATAGACAGGGAGAGGGAGGGGTGATTTTGGGCGGGGTGTAGAAGAGGGCGTGACCGGGAATGGAAATGGAGAGAGATATGGTGGGCGTGACAAGGGGGTGATGAGGGATGAGCTAGGCAGAGGTGGAGATGAGGGGTGTGGTCAGAGGGTAGAGATGAGGATGTGGCGTGGAATGGACAGAGATGGATGAAGGGAAGCGTTGCCGTATTGCGTGTATGGGCGTAAGTGTGACTAAGAAATGACACACTGGTGGATATATTTAGCAGTGAGCTGCTACCCTATTCTATAACTACACCGGTGGGAACAAAAGCTAGCCCTGTTTCCCTGTCATATTCCATCACGCAAGATGGGGCTCATATAAGGTGTTGAAATCTGTCAGCCTGAGCTGGGAGACTTCATTAGGACAAAGAGGATATCATCAAGCATTCCATGAAGGGTTCATCAGCTACGGCAGCTTCAAAGGTTTCCTTCCAGCATAACCGGAGTTACCATTTCTTGGGAACTGCTGTCTCGCAGGATAGCCTATCCCCTACACAGGAAAACTGGGCGTGGCTGGAAGGTGATGGGGAGGGGGAGGGCGTGGGTAGACAGGATGATGAGCGTGGTGGGTGAAGGCGGTGTTGGGATTCCCAGCATGCCTTGGGAACCACAATGTGGCCAGAGACAATTACAGACTTGACCATCCTTCAGCATGATGGACTTTCCACCAGCAGGAGAGCTGAACTTCGTCAGGATGTTTGCCCAAGCCTGGTGAAGCAGCAGGGGAGTTAAACCTCGGCAGGGCCTCCCCTCACGCAAGCCTAGTGAAGCAGCAGGAAAACTGAACCTCATTATGATGCTTGCTCAAGTCTAGTGAAGAAACAGAGCTGAACCTCGTTAGGACGCTCACTCAAGACTAGTGGAGCAGCAGGAGAATCGAGCCTTTTCGGGACGCTCACTCAAACCTAGTGAAGCAGCACAAGAACTGAACCTCATCAGGACTCTCACCCAAACTAGTAAAGCACCAGGAGATCTGAACATCGCCAGGACTCTCCCCCAAGCCTAGTGAAGCCGTCGATGGTGAACTATGGTACACGACAACCTTCGTTTTTTTGTTGTTGTCCATGCTGGAGCCCAAATATGTATTTTCTCACCTACTGCTTTTTATAGGAGAGGGACCTCTTGACAAGATAATTGGAGTATGTGATAAGAAACAAAGCTGCCGTGTGAGAGACAGGTGTTACATCCGCTTGCGGCAACCCGTCCTCTGTCGCTTCACGTTAGTGCTGTTGAAATACAAGCCAAAGGTTACTGGGCGAAGGGTAACAGGAGTGACTACTAGGCTCGCAGAGGAGCCGCCGCTGTTCGTCTCACTTTATATACCTTTTTATAAAGTGCGCAACGGAGTACACTGTATGGTTGGATAGGGTCTGTTACGTGTGAATAATTGCATCTATTAGTAACTCATGTATTTGCAACCTTCTTCAAAGACAGTTCACAGGAGACTTTTTAGGTTACACTTAGGAACCTCTAGAAAGCATCTACCTAATTCTCCTCTCTCTAAGTCCTTTAAAAATGTGTGTAAATACATGAAAGTGCTTAAGCATTTTCCTTGAGTTATTTTTTACTGTGGTAGTCTCTCTCTATATATATATATATATATATATATATATATATATATATATATATATATATATATATATATATATATATATATATATATATTATATTATTATATAACCTATTGAATAAATAATAAAATCATGATACGTAAGAGCTAATCATAATCCGGTCAGGTTCGAGACACTCGCCAAACCACCTAAGCAAACGTAATGTTTTATTATTATTATTATTGTTATTATTGTATCTCAGGACCTTGGGGAAAAAGCGACGGTGACGGTAGTGTGTGAACGTTTGTTTTGTGATCTATTTGCTTCCTCAGGCTTCTGGGTAGTGTCATCCCCGGGAGAGAGAGAGAGAGAGAGAGAGAGAGAGAGAGAGAGAGAGAGAGAGAGAGAGAGAGAGAGAGAGAGAGAGAGAGAGAGAGAGAGGAGAGAGAGAGAGAGAGAGAGAGAGAGAGAGAGAGAGAGAGAGAGACTAATATGATGAGTGTGTGTTGACGCTCGCAACTTTGACCAGCGGCAACGCTGAACGTATATTAGTCATAGTACATATAAATAGTACAACTTAGCCATAGCAGAGCCTAGCCACATTACGGTTAAGCTACAGTACTTCCTATTGCTAGTACTGCCTAGCCATAGGTCATCTGAATCATATTACTGCCTAGCCATAGCCTTCCTCACCTGTGTGAGGGAAGGAGTACCAGCAGAGTGATGAATTAATCAACAAGGAGTACCTGAATATGGGCAACACATTCAAACATTTCTCATGTACTTACTCATAATGATTGTCACTCATCATTCTTAGTAAATAAGTTACAACTCTTTAATTGGTGTCAACATGAGTCTAAAAGGGAACTACCTCAGAGATTCTCAGGAAGAAAGAACACATTTTGTTTCTGCAGTTTCTCTTCCATTTTTTTTAAATGAGCTCTTCAAGGGGGCGCCATCAAGGGAGTGTCATCACTGGGGTGCCTCTTATACTAGACTTGTACTACTTAGACATCCAACAGAGATCCAACAGGGTTGTGTGAGCGCGTTAGATAGGAGTAAGTGGAGGCAAAGGGTTTTTATGACTTGACGTACTGTTGGAGTGTGATAAAGGTTGTATTTATGAAGGGATTCAGGGGAAACCGGTTAGCCGGATTTGAGTCCTGAAGGTGGAATGTACAGTGCCCGCACTCTGAAGGAGTGGGTGTTGATGTTGCATATTGGAGGGCCATCGGACTGTGATGACAGCACGCTTCTGACAAGACAGTGATTGAATTAGTGACAGTGATGTTTTTTCTTCTTCGGGTCACCCTACCTCAGTGGGAGACTGCCGGTGTTTAAAAAAAAATCTACTACGGCTAGAGAACCCGACTCATAAGTATAGATATATTAGTAACACAGTGATTTTCGCAATATTTGGTAGACAAAAGAAACTCTTGGTGCTCATATTAAAAACAGAATTAAAAAACACTAATGGTAGAGTAAAATAAAATGACTTGTACAATATGACAAAGGAAGACAGCACAAATTTTGTGGCAGTAATGTGTGTACTCTTAGCAGAAGTCACGTGCCTAGTGCTTATGTCCCAGTGCACGAAGGTGATAAGAGGAATTACTGATGGTTTTGCAACAGCTTGAATGTAAGATGAATCTCCAGTCTCAGCCTCATCAAGGAAGGTGCCTTGATGCCGGCGAAGGACTCTTGATTCAACATAAAACGGAGCTGATGGAAATAAATGGTATAGAATATCACATAAGCAGTATAATGTGATCTTTTATTGACAACGTTTCGCCCACACAGTGGGCTTTATCTTATCAAGTCACAAACATATTCTACCTGGGCGAAAGGTACGGGAGTATTTATAGGATGGAGTCAGGTTGGATCTGAACCTGCATGTGATGATCTTCCGAGTAGGGTGATAGAGTCTAGGACCTTGGGTTCAGATCCAACCTACCCAGCATTCTCCACCTGACTCCATCCTATAAATACTCCCGTACCTTTCACCCAGGTAGATCTGTTTGTGACTTGATAAAGCCAACTGTGTGCGCGAAACGTTGTCAATAAAGGATCACATTATCCTGCTTATGTGTTTATTTTTCCATAAAACTGAGCTATCCTTCCGTAGGTCGAATCTGAATGCCTCCTTTTCTCAGGTCCTGTTTAGCGATCTCAGTGAATGTAACAATAAATAAATCAAACCTGATTACCTCTCATTTCCCAGGTTCTCTACGACTCCTTCGGGTTTAGGGCTTCCACGTGAATATAAGGCTGCAGTCGGAGTCCACAAAAATCACTGAAACTTGGAGAGGAGAAATGGCGCTCGTTGAGTGTATTGCATAAACTGTGGCTAGCAGGGGCGCCGGTTTTACAAGGATGTGAAGCCGGTAGTGACAGCTTGAAGTCATGCGGGTACCTGTGCCCTGGTCGCTGCTAGTGTCACTCGGGTACCTGTGTCATTGTCATTGCTAGCATCACACAAGTATCTGTTTCCTGGTCACTGCTAGCATCACACAGGTACCTGTGTCCTGGTCACTGCTACCATCACACAGGTACCTGTGTCCTGGTCACTGCTAGCATCACACAGGTACCTGTGTCCTGGTCACTGCTAGCATCACACAGGTACCTGTGTCCTGGTCACTGCTAGCATCACACAGGTACCTGTGTCCTGGTCACTGATAGCATCACACAGGTACCTGTGTCCTGGTCACTGATAGCATCACACAGGTACCTGTGTCCTGGTCACTGTCGGAGGCGAGGCTAACGCTCATAACTTGTTTACTGATGCAATAACAAGAACAACAATAATAATAGCATAATGATAATAACTATTTTTTCACTTCATACCCACCTAGGTGATGAAATAAATTTTGTGGGTACATTCCGGGTCTACTATAAACTACTGACCTTCATTTCGGCAATATTTACTTTCCTGTATTTCTTGACAAAGGATAAAGAGTAATGCTTTTTCAGGTGTGTGTTCCATGCCGTTTCTGTATACTCCAAGATAGTCCTGACATATATAGTATAATGACCTGGAATGACTGTGCTGAGATTCCTGAAGACTATTCTTTTTTTATTGTATTTTCACTTATCTCACTCCAGCATGGTGATACTTTGCCGTGAAGATTAGTCGCCTGGGATTTGAGTATTCTCCAGTGGACCCTCGGTTTTCGTCGATAATTCTTTCCAGAATGCTGTTCGAGTGCCGTTACCGAACGAATTTGTTCCCATAAGGACGAATGTAAATTATATTAGTCATTTCAGACCCCCAAAAGCATTTACAAAAATACACTTACATAATTGTTCGAGTTGGGAGCTGTACGAAAACCGAGGGTCCACTGTATATAGATAACATGGCCTCTCCTTTCCTTTCTTTAGTGCCTAGAGGCTGTCCCAATACTCAAAATGTTTTAATGAATCTCTGTGAATAAAATGAATGTATGTGTTTTTTAGTTCATGTATCTCACATGCCTCGAAGGAAAATGTAAACAGACAACAGTATTTTAAGCGTGGGATCACAAGCGCTTGGAAAAATCCCTTAGTTGGCGTGGCTTCTCATGTTTTCATAATTCATCCTATCTATCATTTTCCTGGATTTAGTCTGCATTTGCCATCGTTTGTTATCTAAATGTTAGTTTGTCTGACAATATATGTATAGATTTAAAAAAAAACCAGTTCCTTCCGGTCTTTGAGCATATATAACTGCGTTTTATGGCCTAGTTTTGAGTTCATATCTAAGCAGTTGAAATAAGTTGTCTGATAGGGAGACGACAGAGTAAAGGAAACGTCAAAGTGCCCTGTGGAAATGAGCTTTTTACTGTGCTCGTATTAGCTTTCGTTTTATCTTCAAATTTCCTCACGTTCGGCATTTCTTGGGTATACTGCCAGGGGCTGATACTTGAGCTAGGCTCCATGTATGCTGCCAACGGTCACAAGTTACGGCGGTTATAACAGCATACTTTTCAAGGGAATTTCTGCTACCTTCTCTTTCCTTCAATCAAGGATGATTACCTCTCATTTTCCAGGGCCTCGGTATGTTAGTAAATAGTTACTCAAATATAATTATTGGAAGCCCACAGTAATTGGACACCTGTACACCAGAGTATTGTTCGCCGAGTTGTGTTTGCAAGAGCGGAGACACAGCTCTTGGCCCCGCACACTAGGTTTCTTTTTTTTCGGCATTAGTGATATCTGGCCTCTTGGGCCATTGAGTTTGCCTCCTCTTCCTCATCCATTTCAGAGGAACCGTGGACTGAGTCAGGGGCAGCAGGTGGCCATCACAGTAAAGCCGGGGCCAGGGGTGAAGGGGCAGCGGGTGGCCATCACAGTAGAGGAGCCGGGGGTGGAGGAGCAGCAGGTGGCCAACACAGCACAGGAGCAGGGCAGGGGGTGGAGGGGCAGCAGGTGGCCAACACAGCACAGGAGCAGGGCAGGGGGTGGAGGGGCAGCAGGTGACCAACACAGCACAGGAGCAGGGGGTGGAGGGGCAGCAGGTGGCCAACACAACACAGGAGCAGGGGGTGGAGGGGCAGCAGGTGGCCAACACAGCACAGGAGCAGGGGGTGGAGGGGCAGCAGGTGGCCAACACAGCACAGGAGTCGGGGATGAAGGTGCAGCAGGTGGCCAACACGTAGGGAGAAAGGCTATGTGGTGGCCCGCGCCACAACACATTATAGAATATGCAAATTACCCACTTTCCTCCCGCCCACCGCCTCATCATATATCATTATGTTTTTTAAGTCATTGTTTTCGTTCCAGGAATCCCCGAACCTCAGACGGTGCTATAGCACTCAGTGAGAGAGAGCCAGAGAGGGAAGAGCCATGAAGGGTGATGGAGGAGCCAGGGAGAGGGATGGAGGAGCCAGGGAGAGGGATGGAGGAGCCAGGGAGAGGGATGGAGGAGCCAGGGAGAGGGATGGAGGAGCCAGGGAGAGGGATGGAGGAGCCAGGGAGAGGGATGGAGGAGCCAGGGAGAGGGATGGAGGAGCCAGGGAGAGGGATGGAGGAGCCAGGGAGAGGGATGGAGGAGCCAGGGAGAGGGATGGAAGAGCCAGGGAGGATGATGGAGGAGCCATGGAGATGGATGGAGGAGCCATGAAGGGTGATGGAGGAGACAGGAAGAGGGGTGGAGGAGCCAGGAGAAGGATAGAAGGGTGATATAGGAGCCAGGGAGTAGGGGATGGAGGAGCCAGGAAGAGGGATGGAAAAGCCATGAAGAGTGATGGAGGAGCCAGGCAGAGGGATGGAAGAGCCATGATGGATGATAAAGAAGCCAGGGAGAAGGATGTAGGAGGAGCCATACGGATGATGGAAGAGCCAGGGAGAGGGATGAAGAAGCCAGAGAGGATGATGGAGGAGCCACACTGAGAGGGAGGTACAATTAAGGCGATGGAGTGGTCATGTGGAGAATAATACAGCATTGAGAGCTGACTCACATAACCAGGTACCGACGCTCGCTGATTGGCTGGCCCTCTTACACAACCGTATATCGATGCTCGCAGGTTGGCTGGCTCGCTTGCATAACCAGGTACCAACGCTCGCTGATTGGCTGGCTCGCTTACACAACCGTATATCGATGCTCGCTGATTGGCTGGCTCACTTACGCTGCCAGGTACCGAAGCTCGCTGATTGGTAAGTTTGTTCAATAACACCAGCGCTGAACACCCAAGCTGGCGGGACTGTGTTCAAACGAGTTCAAGGAAGCGTTCATGGTTCATTCAGAAGACCTTCGCGATATTGCTCCTAAATTATCTTGATATTGTTCCATAATCATGCGGATACTGCTCCTTAATTATCATGATGATATTGCTCCTTAATTATCTTGATATTCTTCTTTAATTATTTTGATATTGTTCTTTAATTATATTCATTCCCCGAGATGGTCCATAAAAAACCTTCCTTCACCATGAACTATATTTACATTGTAACCTGTAACCTTCAAGAAGCTGCCGTCAAGAGGCTGCCTTCAAGAAGCTGCCTTCAAGAAGCTTCCTTCAAGAAGCTGATTTCAAGAAGCTTCCTTCAAGAAGCTGCCTTCAAGATTCTGCCTTCAAGAAGATGCCTTCAAGAGGCTGCCTTCAAGAAGCTGCCTTCAAGAGGCTGCCTTCAAGAAGATGCCTTCAAGAAGTTGCCTTCAAGAGGCTGCTTTCAAGAAGCTGCCTTCAAGAGGCTGCCTTCAAGAAGCTGCCTTCAAGAGGCTGCCTTCAAGAAGCTGCCTTCAACAGGCTGCCTTTAAGAGGCTGCCTTCAAGAGGCTGCCTTTAAGAGGCTGCCTTCAAGAAGCTGCCTTCAAGAGGCTGCCTTCAAGAGGCTGCCTTCAAGAAGCTGCCTTCAAGAGGCTGCCTTCAAGAAGCTGCCTTCAGGAACCTGCCTTCAAGAAGCTGCCTTCAAGAAGCTGTCTTCAAGAAACTCTTGATTCAGGGAATTAGATCGTACCGCCCTCTCCTTGGACCAAACCTGATTACCCCACTCCTCCCTCCATTCCCCAGGCGCTGTATGAACCCTACGGGATGAGTGCTTCCCCGTGAATACATAATAATAATAATTTTCCCCGTAGTGGCGACCGCCGCCAGAGGCGCGGTCGGCGCCTACGAAGAAGAGATGCAATTACCGGAAAACTGATGGTGGGGTTCTGAGGGAGGAGGAGGAGGAGGAGGAGGTTATGGCTGGCAGTGCGTGGCGTATCATCTGACTTCGAGCCTTGTATTTTCTCAAGAACGTCAAAAAAAAAAAAAATGGGCCATGGGCTGCATTTACACGTAACTGCTTCTAGATGGCATGAAGGCAGCTGAAATGACTAGTAACTCTGGCATCCTCGCAACCTTGTTCAGTACGGTGATGAGTTAGTATATAATCACCAGTGTGTAAGCACCAGTGTGTAAACACTAGCGTGTAAACAACAGTGTATAAACACCATTGTATTAGCACCAATGTATAAACACCTTCAAGATTTCCATCTTGTAGTTCGGTATAGTCAAGTCTTAATCGCATGAACGCCAGGTCCTAGGTTCGATCCCCGGACTAGCAAGGAGGAAGAGCATGTAAGTATCTCCTTTCTGCTGCCCTGGGCACACGGGCAAGGGCAGCAAGGGTGTTAAGAAGCTTTCCCATACACGGCGCCAGAATTGGTAATTCATCCCGGGGACTTTTACGTTCAAAAGTAGCAAGTTACATGGCTGGAGCACCCGCAGTGTGCATTAATCTTATTCTATCATGAGATTTATATGGTGGGAACACGATGGAAATACTCTACCATGAAGAACAAAAAGATACAATACCGTGACTGGAATAATCCACAAATAACCCGCACACAGGACAGAGGAGCTTACCACGACGTTTCGGTTCGACTTGGACCATCTGCAAAGTCACACTGGTCGAAGACGGACCGAAACGTCGTCGTAAGCTCCTCTCTCCTGCGTGCGGGTTATCTGTTTACACTGCCACGAATATTATATTGTGGGAACAAAAATATGTTTTTTATCCTTTCCATATTCCAGCACACAGCATGGGTTCCATGCATAAGGGAATGAAATCTAAGCTGAGACACTACTGTAGGATGGTGAGAATATTGTGATACCAGAATGGGTGAAATATTCTTGTATATATATATTCATTCTAGGTTGGTTTTCTCTGACAATTAACATAGCTAGGATTAAGTGTAATCTAGATACTAGTTGTTACTAGTTACTTGCTATATAATGATAAGTGTCATAATGACGGCACGTGGAAGGGATGAGAGATAGAGATTTGAGGAGATGAGGAAGTTGTGAATGAGAGGATGGGGGAAGGACGGGGGAAAGGGAGGGGAGGAAGGTAGGGAAAGGAGGGGAGGGATGGAATAAGAGGTAGGACACATCCGCCTTTGTGTAAAAACTGTGGTTCCTGGTGAAGGGAGTCAGGGCCATGTAACTTACCCTTCTTCCTCTTCCCTGTCTGCCATATGTATCCTCCTCCCTCTCTACCATATGTATCCTCCCTCTCTACCATATGTATCCTCCTTCCTTTCTACCATATGTATCTTCTTACCTCTCTACCATATGTATCCTCTTCCCTCTGTATCACATATATCTTCCTTCCTCTACCATATGGTACAGAGGGACATTTGCAATGCCAATGACAAAGTCGGGATTCGATTGTTTAAATATAAACACCAAACTGGAGGACCAGACGCCCCTCTGATTTTCAGTTATCTTCGTCTCTGAATTATACTCGTACAAACTCATATAATGGATTATACCGAATTGTTAAGCTATGGAGTAATAGCGGACAAGCGATTGACGGAGGCAAACAAGAGGATTCGTAGGAAATCCAGGAATGGGAGAGCCATTCACATGAATAGACCTTCCTGGATTTCCTACTCGATTTCTGCAACATTGCAAGCTCCTGATGATGTGTTGATTGCAACACGAAAGGCCTAGAGCTATGGTATAAAACTGAGATTAATGAATAAATGCTGATATGTTGCAGTTTTAGAACAAATTACTGCAATAAGGTGTATGTCAGTGTATATAATGTCTATTTGTGTATAAGTGTATATAATGTCTATTTGTATATAAGTGTATATAATGTCTATTTGTATATAAGTGTATATAATGTCTATTTGTATATAAGTGTATATAATGTCTATTTGTATATAAGTGTATATAATGTCTATTTGTATATAAGTGTATATAATGTCTATTTCTATATAAGTGTATATGTCTGTTTGTATATAAGTGTATATAATGTCTATTTATATATAAGTGTATATAATGTCTATTTATATATGTATATATAATGTCTATTTGTATAATTTTTTCCATTTTCTTGAAGATCAATTGGCTGATAAGGTTAACGTGGAGAGGCTTTGCAAAATGGCTGGAGTTCCATCGCATTTAAGGTATTTCAGCTCTAAATAACACAAATTAATGCAGTGCATGAGTTTCACCAGAACGTCCTTCGTTCTTCAGTGCAGCTCATTGCTGCACTGAAAAACGAATCATCCAAGAGAAGTTTGGACTTATTCATGGCTTGCCTGAGTGCCTTGTTACATGGGAGGGGTCTACTTTCAACATTTTGGGTGACTTATATTGTCATGGCCGACATCCTGCTTGGTCTATTCCGTGCTGACAGAGAAGGTGACTGGCACTTTCATCTATCCGGTATTCCAGATATGATTTAGTGGTGAGGTATCTGTCAGTTAACTATGCCAGATAGCTGTCAGAAAGATACCTGTCCAGTTTTCCAGCAAATCCTTTCAGCTGAACTGCCGTGACCAGGTTATTGAAGTAGCCACGAAGGCACGTAAGTATGCTTGAAGTTACCTAAACTGTGACCGAATACACCCAAACTGTGATATGCAATAAAAACAAAATATCTAAATTGCCTGAGAAACGTGTCTTGAGACTCCAAGCAGGTTGTGTGTACCGCTGTTACCTCACAGGTGAGCAGCACCACCGCGGTAACTGCGTGAACACATCACCGTGTAGTGTCCGGGTTCTAGTCAGCCAGACCTTGAGATGCCCCGTATTAAGAGAGAGAGAGAGAGAGAGAGAGAGAGAGAGAGAGAGAGAGGGGACGTTGTCTCAGGTGATTGATCTACCGAACAACACCTGGACAAACTCATCTTAATCAGTCTTCTTCACGTGCTGTGAGCATCGCCACTGTGGCAGCTGCTGACAGACGCACCATCTGAGAGATTTACTGACCCGCTGACAGTTGCACCATCCGAGGTGTTGACCTAATTACAGCTGCACCATCTGTGTTGCAACATGAGTCTTATTCTCACATCCTAACCATCTGAAGCGTTGACATACTAGCAGTTGCACCATCTGAGGTGCTAACCTGCTGACAGCTGCACCATCTGAGGTGCTAACCTGCTGACAGCTGCACCATCTGAGGTGCTAACCTGCTGACAGCTGCACCACCTGAGGTGCTAACCTGCTGACAGCTGCACCACCTGAGGTGCTAACCCGCTGACAGCTGCACCATCTAAGACGTTGCAGCAACGGTGGCCAAAGTTTTCAAAGTTTTTAACACCAAAAAAAAAAAAAAAAAAAGAGATTGAAAGCTGAACCATCTTTCAACGTTCATCAAAACGTCTTCGTTGACGCACTTGTTGTGCGTCGACGCGTCGAAAGCTTAGACGCGCAGTTTATTTTTTGTCATCCCTCTACCTCGAAGGTGAAGGGGAAGGGTTCTTGCGTATAATAATAATAATAATAATAATAATAATAATAATAATAATAATAATAATAATAATAATAATAATAATAATAATAATAATAATAATAATAATAATAATTAATAATAATAATAATAATAATAATAATAATAATAATAATAATAAATAATAATAATAATAATAATAATAATAATAATAATAATAATAATAATAATAATAATAATAATAATCACTGCTCTCACCTCTCGTCCAGGCGCTCCAATAACTGATGGCACGACTCTCATTCCCATACTCCGCGTGACAAGCATATTACATTCATTCAATGAAGTCTGATCACATTTTGACGCACATGACGTAATTAATGCGCTTGTGTGTGTGTGTGTGTGTGTGTGTGTGTGTGTTTGTGTGTGTGTATGTGTGTGTGTGTGTGTGTGTGTGTGTGTGCTAAGAAGACTGGATCAGGTGAGCGTGTGGGTCGTGGCTATTAAGAAAGAAAAGACTGATTTTCAATCAACTAAGACCTAGTCAACACAAGCATTGGGGAAAGCTGCTCACAAAAAAAAAACACACACACACACACACACACACACACACACACACACACACACACACACTCATACAGCAAGAACGAGTTTCCTGTGGAAAGTTGAAAAGAACAGAGAAGAGAACAGCTTGGTGACACAACGATGCTCAGTACAGGTGTGGACCAGTACAATGAACTTAGTGGTGGACCAGTACAGTGAACCTAGTGGACCAGTACAATGAACTTATGTAGATGAATGGTTCAGAGAACCGACAAGTTATAAATTAGACACATATGCAACACTTGGGTATCTTTATTGAGGAAACGTTTCGCCACACAGTGGCTTCATCAGTCCAATACAAAGCAGAAAGGTGTAAGGAGAGGAGGAGTTTGAGGTAATCAGTCCCTCGGCCTGGAGTCGATGTGTTCAGCATAGGAAACTATGCTGTAGTTTCTACAAGATTGATGGACTGAACACATCGACTCCAGGCCGAGGGACTGATTACCTCAAACTCCTCCTCTCCTTACACCTTTCTACTTTGTATTGGACTGATGAAGCCACTGTGTGGCGAAAAGTTTCCTCAATAAAGATACCCAAGTGTTGCATATGTGTCTAATTTATAACAATGAAATTAGTGGTGGACCAGTACAGTGAACCTATTGGACCAGTACAGTGAACCTATTGGACCAGTACAATGAACTTAGTGGACCAGTACACTAATATTATGGTTGACCAATACAATGAACCTAATGGTGGACCAGTACAATGAACTTAGTGGACTAGTACAATGAACCTATGATGGATCAATACAATGAACCTAATGATGGACCAGCACAATGAACCTAATGATGGACCAGTACAATGAACTTGCAGCAAGCGACAGCACGCTATCGTTCTCATGTTCAACCCAGAGGAGTCTTATGGTCACTTCCTGCTACATGTGAATCATGCAGCAGGAAGCTGCCAGCCTCTTATCTGTGATGCAGATGACACACACACACACACACAATCTGGAGTGATGTAGTGGAGGCAGGATCCATACATAGCTTCAAGAAGAGTTACGATAAATCTCATGGAGCAGGGAGAGTGGACCTAGTAGCGAACAGAGAAGAGGCAGGGGCCAGGAGCTGTGACTCGATCCCTGCAACCACAAACAGGTAAGTACACACATGTCTTTATCGTAGTCAAGGGGCCGAGGAACACAAATATCGATAAATAAAACATGTATTTTCTACACAGTCCAGTAACAATCAGGAGCCCCCCAAAAGAAGCGTTCACCACCGTTCAGGAATTCACTTATGCAACATACTGCAGCAAGCTATCAGGCTGCCATTTGCAGACACAGCTGCAAGAATTCCCTCCCTGACGATCCCGACCCCACTAAAGGACATGGTCGGTATATAAACAAAGATGGACGTCCTGTTGTCCACTGCATGACAGGTTCTGGGGGCCCAGAGGTCGCCCTTCCTATATCTCACAGATTATTTTTTATATGGACTCTTCAGTGCAGAGTGGTGGAAGCTCGGTCCTCTGTTCGCTTATCACACTGGCCTACAACATTAAACTTTTTTATATCTAGTTCAGAAATAAAATTGGTTGTTATAAGCTAACTTTGACGCCCTGATTATTATGTAACTTCAAATTTTTATTATCAATATTTTGGCTATTTAAATTTGAAGTTTCACATGTTACATGTTACCTAAGAATCATACGTATATATATATAAAAGTCTGACAGTTATCAGACTTTTTCACTTATTTTGCGTATGGCTTTCCCGTAGCAGTGTTCAGCAGTAGTCGACCATCAAACTGATCATCAGGTCTCCCTCATATTTCTTCTCCATTATGGTTTTGTTGGAGAAATCCTCCACCATGTTCATCAGTGACGTCATCGAGGTTGACGGGAAAAAGTCAAGGTGAGAATGGAGGAAATGAATCTTGAGGGACATCCCACATCCCAGTAGATGATATGCTGTCAGCAACTCTTTTATAAAATCTCTGTAATCATCACTGTGATGACTGGCCAAGAAACCTGCGCAAGTGTTCTCGAATGCCACGGATGCTTTCAGCTCAGCATCTCGCAGAGTTTCCTCAAAATGATGATCATTTATCAACTGCTGAATTTCAGGTCCAGTGAAGATATCTTCCTTCGGTTTGGCGTAAGATCACGCACAAGATTGTTAAGCTATTTTTCAATCACCAGATGCAGTTCCTGACTGTTGACTCCAGCCGGTTCATAGTGGGAAGCCGAGTAAGTGGATTCTTCATCATCCACGGGGGTAATATATCTTCACAGGATGGTGGTGCTGGAACAGGGAGATCCTCTAAATGTTCCACCAGCCTGAATGCAGAAGGATGTTATGTTATTTTGGATTTATTGTTTAATGTTTTTCCCGACACTTGTGATACAGAACTAACAATCCTTGGTGTGATCCTTCGGTTTCGGTTTCCACCATAATATCGGAACTGCACATGGCATGCATGACTTCCTCCCAGCATGCCACTCACGTAAGGAGTTGTAGCATGTCACACAATACCTACGAGGTGTCCACAGCTTGAGCTGATTTTCGACCTTCACACCAAAATGTGTAAATAGGCGGCTTTCACAAAAGGCGTGAAGTTTCGTCTCTGCTTTGTCGGAGTCAAGTTACCACATATAAAAAAAATAAGCAACCACTAAGCACTGTAGGCTTATAACTTGACAGTTGAAACTCCCACTTACCGTATTTTCCTGCATATAAGGCGCACAAGCATATAAGATTAAGACGATGTTTTCAAGCAGTTGTAACGTAACGTTAGTAAACAACTGCTAAAGCGTAACACAAAGCCTACCCTTAACCCTGACCTTGAACATATAAGGCGCAGGCTGATTTTCCAAGACTTTTTGTGGGGAAAAAAAGCGCCCCTTATATGCCGGAAAATACGGTAACCGGAAAAAAAGCATATATATCATCGGTGATAAAAGAATCTCATAAATCCACTAGAACAAAAAAACAAGTCATCTTCCATAAAATGGCCAAGCAGCGCTCAGTAGCAGGGCTGTGAAATCGGCACATAAAATCTTCGATCCCGACTGCCCGACTCCGACTGCATGGCTCCGACTTCACGACTCCGACTCCACGACTCCGACTCCACGACTTCGACTCCACGACTCCGACTCCACGACTCCGACTTCACGACTCCGACTCCACAGCCTTTCTCAGTAGACAACAACATAGTTGAAAAGTATCAGGAAGGGGTGAAGAGCTTCGGGTTCCCCGTCACACTGTACGCCCCGGAGCCTAACTAAGCTCACCCCAGAGTTCAGTGTCCCTAAACTTAATTAGAAACACATGTTTTTAAACCTGAACTGAAACCATTTATTGACCAGTGTAGTCAGACAGCGGGTGCCTGAAGGCCATCATCACATGCTGAGCGAGCTGTTGTTGACCTGTCTGGTGGTCAAGAAATGTGCAATACTCTGGGTATCTTTATTCCACGATAAAGTGCTGCACAAGTGTCTCGTTCATCAACTTGTAGGCTTTCTGAATCACTTACCATCACCTGATCTATATTCATTCTGTAATGATGATCGATTCATCTATATTTATACTTTACAAAATTATATTTATACTTTAGATAATTAAAAGTAATCAAAGGATTGACTATGTTGTCTGTATTTTATCATCGAAAAAAACTATGGTATGGAAATAAAGTGTTCGATCCCATTTTCTTTTGATGCTTATAAATCTACGGTGTAACGCCTTGTAAAATAAGATGACTAAGAGGGTGTATAAATCCAGGTGAAGGGAATGAAGGGTATTGGATCATCCTAGGAAAGGATGGAGGGAGGGATAAACGAGGGTTTTGAGTGCAAGGGGCTTGGACATCCTACAAGTTTGTGTTAGATGGGAAAAAATGGAGACAAGTGGTTTTTATGGCTTGTCTCCACTCTGATACAACGTGCTAGCACATGCCTGCTGGGTGCTCAAGCTCCTACCTCTCAAAACTTCCCCCACCTCATATTTCTAGTTACAAATGGATATTTTTCCCCAGACCGGATAGAAACATACAAAAAATGACGACAGAAGGTTATCAGACCTCTAAGAATCTTTCATCCATGACAGATAAGCATATTAGGTAAAAAAAAAAAAAAGTTTCCTAGTTGAGTTCTGGAAGGTTTCAGTCTGGCTGCCTGAGGCCTCAGAACCGTACACGTACCATTACGAATTTCGCTATAACGTTAAGCTTATTTTTTTTAGCTTGACGTCCCTGTGACTGTCAGTCACGAACAAGACTTATTCAGACATGCTGGACGTTGTAACAAGTGCCCAAGCGGCGGGATATGTCTGAAAAAGTGGGTTGGGTTCGTTACGTCCCCCAGGCCAACATCAGTCCAGTGGACCACTTGCTCTGCCACTACCAACAGCAGTCCAGTGGACCACTTGCTCTGCCACTACCAACAGTAGTCCAGTGGACCACTTGCTCTGCCACTACCAACAGTAGTCCAGTGGACCACTTGCTCTGCCACTACCAACAGCAGTCCAGTGGACCACTTGCTCTGCCACTACCAACAGTAGTCCAGTGGACCACTTGCTCTGCCACTACCAACAGTAGTCCAGTGGACCACTGGCTCTGCCACTACCAACAGCAGTCCAGTGGACCACTTGCTCTGCCACTACCAACAGCAGTCCAGTGGACCACTTGCTCTGCCACTACCAACAGTAGTCCAGTGGACCACTTGCTCTGCCACTACCAACAGCAGTCCAGTGGACCACTTGCTCTGCCACTACCAACAGCAGTCCAGTGGACCACTTGCTCTGCCACTACCAACAGCAGTCCAGTGGACCACTTGCTCTGCCACTACCAACAGCAGTCCAGTGGACCACTTGCTCTGCCACTACCAACAGCAGTCCAGTGGACCACTTGCTCTGCCACTACCAACAGCAGTCCAGTGGACCACTTGCTCTGCCACTACCAACATATATTCTTAAAAGCAGATTTTAAAATAATATGGGTATAAAATGTGAGTCAAATTTGGTAGAAATGCAACAGTTATTAAGTGTAAACTGATAAAAATGAGATTCACAACCTGACTGGTCAGCTATCAGGGCGCGATTAGCGAACGGAGGATCGAACCTCCATCATTCCTCGTGCTGGATGGCCCACACGCGTCTAGTGGTTTAGTATTTACCCTCCCTCACCCAGGAAGATGTTAATGGTGTACCACCGTGTGATACCAACCAGTCACTGACAGCTGTACCACCGTGTGATACCAACCAGACAGTGACAGCTGTACCACCGTGTGATACCAACCAGTCAGTGACAGCTGTACCACCGTGTGATACCAACCAGTCAGTGACAGCTGTACCACCGTGTGATACCAACCAGTCAGTGACAGCTGTACCACCGTGTGATACCAACCAGTCAGTGACAGCTGTACCACCGTGTGATACCAACCAGTCACTTACAGCTGTACCACCGTGTGATACCAACCAGTCACTGACAGCTGTACCACTGTGTGATACCAACCAGTCAGTGACAGCTGTACCACTGTGTGATACCAACCAGTCACAGCTGTACCACTGTGTGATACCAACCAGTCAGTGACAGCTGTACCACCGTGTGATACCAACCAGTCAGTGACAGCTGTACCACCGTGTGATACCAACCAGTCAGTGACAGCTGTACCACCGTGTGATACCAACCAGTCAGTGACAGCTGTACCACCGTGTGATACCAACCAGTCACTTACAGCTGTACCACCGTGTGATACCAACCAGTCAGTGACAGCTGTACCACTGTGTGATACCAACCAGTCAGTGACAGCTGTACCACTGTGTGATACCAACCAGTCACAGCTGTACCACTGTGTGATACCAACCAGTCAGTGACAGCTGTACCACCGTGTGATACCAACCAGTCAGTGACAGCTGTACCACCGTGTGATACCAACCAGTCAGTGACAGCTGTACCACCGTGTGATACCAACCAGTCACTCACAACCAACTCAAAAGTGGTTAGGTCACCTTTTCTTATTTATCTTTCTAATTTATCTTATATTATTAATCTCTCCCTCCCTAGTCTTGTCATCCCTACGACCGAACAACAACAATAGTCTTGTCATCCCTACGACCGAACAACAACAATATTCTTGTCATCCCTACGACCGAACAAAAACCATAGTCTTGTCATCCCTACGACCGAACAACAACAATAGTCTTGTCATCCATACGACCGAACAACAACAACAACAACATTCTCCTCCTCGCTGTCATTGCCTTGAATGGGAGTTCATCCGGGATGGCCCTCACAGAGATACCTTCTCACGGACGCCGCACCAATACACACGGATCTCCAATTCGTGACTTTTATTTCCAAGTCCACAAAATTTGTATTTCTTTACTAAGGTCCGTATCTCTCTCTCTCTCTCTCTCTCTCTCTCTCTCTCTCTCTCTCTCTCTCTCTCTCTCTCTCTCTCTCTCTCCCAGAAGGGTTAACTATCACCTCTCTAATCTCACTGATATGGGATTAACGAGTGAAAACTTATGGAAATCGGGATGTTTCATAATATACAATTATTTTTTTCTTATTTTCGTGGTTATGAAGGTAAGATGTGTGTGTGTAGCAGCCAGAGGCGCGCACGCGTCCGTAATCCAACGCTGCGTCATCCCACCAGTAATATCACCTGCTGCCCACGCCACCTGCTGCCCACGCCACCTGCTTCCCACACCACCTGCTGCCCACGCCACCTGCTGCCCACGCCACCTGCTTCCCACACCACCTGCTGCCCACGCCACCTGCTGCCCACGCCACCTGCTGCCCACGCCACCTGCTGCTCACACCACCTGCTGCCCACGCCACCTGCTGCCCACGCCACCTGCTGCCCACGCCACCTGCTGCTCACACCACCTGCTGCCCACGCCACCTGCTGCCCACGCCACCTGCTGCCCACGCCACCTGCTGCTCACACCACCTGCTGCCCACGCCACCTGCTGCCCACGCCACCTGCTGCTCACACCACCTGCTGCCCACACCACCTGCTGCCCACACCGCCTGCTGCCCACAATACCACCACCACCTGCTTCGCACACAATCCCCCCCCCACACAACTCTCCACCAACGCCCGCTCCAACACTTGACCCACCCTCGACAACACTCTCCACCACTCAAGAGCGCCATCACTCAGCACCACCTGGGAAAGGAACGCATAGTGGGCATTTTCCGTGATTTCTCCCATGCAAAACTGCAGCAGGAAGATGAGGCAGTAATGTGGAGGGTGGGAGAGAAGTGGGAGAGAGGAGACAGCGGGAACCGAGGGGGAAGGGTACCTAGCCTTCCTTACATCCGGGTTGTGAAACCACATACGGATATGTGATTTTTTTTTTTTTGAAGATAAGGGGCCCATGACTAAGGAAATTGCTAACAACCTGAGATAGTCAGTGGGTATTTTCATTTTTTGCCGCCGAAGCTACTAGTTGATTGTGCACCCCATATCCATCCTGTGGACGGTATCGTAGGAGAATATGGATACGTAAAAAGGGCAGGTAGTAAATCCTAAAAGATCTCACGGATTTAGGTCGTTCCCACAAATATAATAATAATAATAATAATAATAATAATAATAATAATAATAATAATAATAATAATAATATATACCTGGAGTGTACCTGGAAAGGGTTTCGGGGTCAACGCCCCCGCGGCTCGGTCTGAGACCAGGCCTCGTGGTGGATCAGGATCTGATTAACTAGGCTGTTAATGCTGGCCGCACGTAAATGGACATACGAACCACAGCCCGGCTGGTCAGGTACTGACTTTAGGTGCCTGTCCAGTGCCTTCTTGAAGACAGCCAGGGGTCTATTGGTAATCCCCCTTATGTATTCTGGGAGGCAGTTGAACAGTTTTGAGGCTCTGACACTTATTGTGTTGTCTCTCAGTGTACTCGTGGCGCCCCTGCTTTTCACTGGGGGAATGTTGCATCTTCTGCCAAGTCTTTTGCTATCATAGGGAGTGATTTTCGTTTGCAAGTTTGGTACTAATCCCTCTAGGATTTTCCAAGTGTATATTATCATGTATCTCTCTCGCCTGCGTTCCAGGGAATACAGCTCAAGGGACTTCAACCGTTCCCAGTAATTTAGGTGTTTTATCATACTTATGTGTGCCGTGGAAGTTCTTTGTACACTCTCCAGGTCAACAATTTCATCTGCTTTGAAGGGGACAGTTAGTGTACAGCAGTATTCCAGCCTAGAGAGAACAAGCGATTTGAAGAGAATCAAGGGCTTGGCGTCCCTAGTTTTGAAGGTTCTCATTATCCATCCTATCATTTTTCTAGCAAATGCGGTAGATACATTGTTGTGGTCTTTGAAGGCGAGATCCTCTGACGTTATCACTCCCAGATCCTTCACATTACTTTTTCGCTCTATTGTATGGTTAGAATTTGTTGTATACCTTGATACTGTTTTAATTTCCTCAAGTTTTCCATATCTGAGTAGTTGAAATTTCTCTTCATTGAACTTCATATTGTTTTAATGGAACGTCTGTCTCTTATCTATACTGTAAATCACTAATTGTTAATTTTCATAAATAGTAAAGAATTTATTTGTGTTTTTAATTATGCTGAGGCCATGGCGTCATAAAGGTTATTTATGTATGACAGTAATACTTATATATGCAGCTCCTTACATGTGTATATAATGTGAGTTATTATACGTGTGTCTAAGTCTGGGTACAAAGTGTTCCACTCCTGTATATATTGATATATTTTCTCTTTGGAAGTGAGTCAAAAATAGTGTTGTGATTATTATTATTATTATTAGCAGTAGTAGAGTAGTAGTTTTATTATTAATATTACTATTATTATTGTAATATCACCATTACCAACACTTCACACAGTAACACACGCGCGCGCGCGCGCGCGCAGCTACAATAGCGACTCAAATGCAAGACAAATAAAGCTTTTTTGTCAATTACTTGCATGGATGACCATGATAAATTTGCAAGACAAGCTAAAATATATATTTTTCACTTCTCATTCTCTAGATAATGTAACAAAAGAGGCAGGGAAGATTAGTGAGAATTGTTAGTCAATAGAAGCTTTTAGAACTGCAAGAAAATAAAGCTGTATATTGTCGTGTATAAAATTAAATTACCGAGGACGCAAGATTGTGTGTTCTGTGCTCCACTGTGTGTGCTGTTGGGGATACAAGAATGTGTTCTGTGTTCCACTGTGTGTGCTGTTGGGGATACAAGAATGTGTTCTGTGTTCCACTGTGTGTTCTGTTGGGGATACAAGAATGTGTTCTGTGCTCCACTGTGTGTGCTATTGGGGATACAAGAATGTGTTCTGTGCTCCACTGTGTGTGCTGTTGGGGATACAAGAATGTGTTCTGTGCTCCACTGTGTGTGCTGTTGTGGATACAAGAATGTGTTCTGTGCTCCACTGTGTGAGCTGTTGTGGATACAAGAATGTGTTCTGTGCTCCACTGTGTGTGCTGTTGGGGATACAAGAATGTGTTCTGTGCTCCATTGTGTGTTCTGTTGGGGATACAATAATGTGTTCTGTGCTCCACTGTGTGTGCTGTTGGGGATACAAGAATGTGTTCTGTGCTCCACTGTGTGTGCTGTTGTGGATACAAGAATGTGTTCTGTGCTCCACTGTGTGTGCTGTTGGGGATACAAGAATGTGTTCTGTGCTCCACTGTGTGTGCTGTTGGGGATACAAGAATGTGTTCTGTGCTCCACTGTGTGTGCTGTTGGGGATACAAGAATTTGTTCTGTGCTCCACTGTGTGTGCTGTTGGGGATACAAGAATGTGTTCTGTGCTCCACTGTGTGTGCTGTTGGAGATACAAGAATGTGTTCTGTCCTCCACTGTGTGTGCTGTTGGGGATACAAGAATGTGTTCTGTGCTCCACTGTGTGTGCTGTTGGGGATACAAGAATGTGTTCTGTGTTCCACTGTGTGTGCTGTTGGGGATACAAGAATGTGTTCTGTGCTCCACTGTGTGTGCTGTTGGGGATACAAGAATGTGTTCTGGGCTTACCATACTGTGTTCTGACCCTCACCATACGAGGGCACGTTAATACTGTTACCCTGAGGCCACTATACATACCGAAATGACGCAAGTCTTCACCGTACATCACCCTACGTATTGTGGAGGACACGAGAGTGTTCTGAGCTCACCATACTGTGTTCTGGGCGCATCATACTGGACTGGACGACTCACCATACGTGCTGGACGACACAAAGGTGCTCTGGTCATCACCTTACGTACTGACAGACAACTACACAAAGGGGCAATACTCCACATGCAGGAGGAGTGATGTAATCCTGGTCAGGTTCTCTCCCACTACCCACACCAAAATCTGTGTAGTTCTTTTCATTTGGAATTTCTTTTTGCGTGTGTGTGTGTGCCGAGTAGCATTTAAATTTTAAATTCAAATCAAACAGTGGATACGTCACGGAGACGACACTTCTGGAAAGGCCGACAGTGGGCAGGAGAGTGGAAAGTTTTTTTTAACATTGTGGTAAACGAAAGAATATTAAGGGAAAAAAGACAAGCGAGGCGCGAGGCGGAACACAGCCTCGGGAATCAGGATATGAGCGGGCTTCGTTCTTCTTCTTCTTCTTGTTTGTTAAGTTCACGAATATTATAGGCAGGGAGAACACCTTAACAATACCGTGACTGGAACAAGCTTTTCATAAGCTTTTCTCTCTTCTTTGTGCAGGTTATTTGTATATCAGAAAGAATTACTGAAATTATTCGATCCAAGTCTTGTTTTGGCCCAGGGAGGGAGCTGTAAGACTGACTCTAATGCTGTCTCCAGCATTTATATCACGTATGTGTTGACTGCAGTGAAGAGGCAGTTTTTGGAGAGATTAGTTCCTCAGTCTTGATAAAAGATAACTGAAAGACACTTTAAGCAGAACAAAAAAAAACTTTTATTTTACGTTTCATCTCCACTGAGGGTAAAGCCTGGCAAAATAGAGATTTTCCTTTCTTAAAGTGTCCCTGATTTACTATTTGTCATTTATACCAGTGTCTAACAGGATCAAAACATTCATTTAGGGGTTTAGGAGTTTGACTCATATTGTTGGACGCATTATTTTCAAGACTCGGAAACTGGGAGATGATGTGAGAGAGGCTGGGGAGCATCCTGCCTTATATTCCTGCAGAGAATTATAGCGCCGTTTGTCAGAAATGAGAGAGGGGAGACTAAAATGGTGGGTAGTTAGGTGGTCTGTTGCTCGGGACACTTTTCTAATGCTGTCACACTCAAGGGATCCCGGTGACAGTGTTATGTGGATGATACCCGTTCATCTTGTGGCTCATGGTTGACACTGTGATATGAACGACACTGACCAATTTGGCGGGAATTGCAAACGCCTTGCCACCCATACTTGACAGGCTGTGTGGGAGGACATGTGAGATAGGAAGACTAACGAAGGTAGAGCATCTCACGAAGGTAGAGCATCTCACGAAGGTAGAGCATCTCACGCAGGCTGGGGCCGGCCACTCTCCACATGCAAGGAGAGAAAGACTTCATTCACATTTTTGACCCCTACTCCTCCTCCCGAAGGGTTAATAACCCAGAGTAACCCAAGAAAGCCAGGTCATGTGGCTTATTTCCACTGGAGTTCTAAGGTTCTCCCTAAGGATGCGACCTCTAACAATAGACTGACTACGACATGCTCCTCCAATTAAAAAAAAGAATTGAACATAATTACTCCTGTATTAGCGGTTAATAATAATAATAATAATAATAATAATAATAATAATAATAATAATAATAATAATAATAATAATAATAATAATAATAATAATAATAATAATAATAATAAATGTGTTGTACTTAGCGAGCATTGTTTATATAAAATTTAGTCAAAAATGTAGTGATGAACAGAGAGAGAGATTAGGAATCACACGTCACTTCTCATTTCAGCAGGACTTCCGTACTCGAGAATAAGTTGTGGTTAACATTTAAAAGCCAGCAAGTTTCAGCATTCTCTGATAGGTACACCCATCTGCCCACCACACCGTGTTCACCCCGCTGCCTACCACACCATGTTCACCCTACTGCCCACCACACCGTGTTCTCCCCGCTGCCCACCACACCGTGTTCCTCTCACACCCGAGACTTCTGGTGTGCATGTATCACTAACTCGTGTAGACGTGAGTACCTGCCTCTCCACACATGTTCTAGTGACCGCAAGAATGTGCGGTAATACATGAGACCAGCACCAGCCGCTTGGCTGGCTAGTGACATGGCCGTCGTGAACGGAGGCTCGAGCCTGCAACATTCCTTGCATTGGATGACACACACGGGTTTAGAAAACTACAATACACTGCGTTCTTATCATGAAGGTGTCTAGCTTCTGATGGGCTCTGATTCCTTCGTGGTAAAACAAAATGTCCCAATTTCTTACTGTGTGTATAAAGACGCATTTGTAACTGGTTACTAGTGCGTATATAAAGACGTAACTGCTCACTAGTGCGCATATAAAAACTACTGCTCACTAGTGCGTATATAAAGACGTAACTGCTCACTATTAGTATATAAAGAAGCATTTGTAACTGCTCACTAGTGCGTATATAAAGACGTATTGTAACTACTCACTACTGCGTATTTAAAGACGCATTTATAACTACTCACTACTGCGTATATAAAGACGTATTGTAACTACTCACTACTGCGTATATAAAGACGCATTTATAACTACTCACTACTGCGTATATAAAGACGTATTGTAACTACTCACTACTGCGTACATAAAGACGCATTTATAACTACTCACTACTGCGTATATAAAGACGTATTGTAACTACTCACTACTGCGTATACAAAGACGTATTGTAACTACTCACTATTGCGTATATGAAGTCGTACTTTTACGTCTTCTTATACTGCGTATATGAAGACGTATTTTTAACGGTTCACTGCGGCGTATATGAAGACATGATTCTGTGTGATAATCTGTGCTGCCCTGTGAATATTTTTCTTGCCACTATCGTTCGTGTTTTTTGTTGTGAATTAAGCGCTGAGGGGAGATCAAAATTCGCACATTTGTGGTTACTTTTCGAGGGGAGATCAAAATTCGCACGTTTGTTTACCTGTCAATGCAAGGCTCAGTGGCGCAGTCATTGCTTCTAGTGTTAATCCCTTCAGATGATTCATCACACACAAAATAACCAACACATACAAGAAAGAAACTTTTAAGACGACGTTTCGGTCTGACCTGGACAGCTGACCAGCCACACTAATACACGAAGAAGTGCTAGTGTGACTAATGAATGTGTCCAAGTCGGACCGAAAAGTCGTCATAAGCCTCTTTATCCCAAGTGCGGGTTATTTGTGCAT
This sequence comes from Cherax destructor, assembly GCA_009830355.1. NCBI lineage: Eukaryota > Metazoa > Arthropoda > Malacostraca > Decapoda > Parastacidae > Cherax > Cherax destructor. The sequence goes on from WNWK01000463.1 coordinate 364,809, forward strand.
TGTTCCATTCACACGGTATTGTGCATTGTTCCAGTCACACTGTATTGTGCATTGTTCCAGTCACACTGCATTGTACCATTCTGTTTCCTTCATGATGGGTGTAACCTGATTCTCTCCAATTCCTCGAAATTCTTAATTAAGGAAACGAAATAAGCTCTTTACTTCTTTTTTTTTTTACAGTATTGTAACCTAATTGATTTTGACGATGTTCTATTTCATAAGTGAATCAAGGGAATTTAATTGGTACATCGAGTTCTATACAAGGGTAAGAGATTTCTTGCTCCTCTCCCTTCCAGTATGGCAATTACTGGATGATGCTGACTGATGCTGGGTGATGCTGACTGATGCTGGGTGATGCTGACTGATGCTGGGTGATGCTGACTGATGCTGGGTGATGCTGACTGATGCTGTGTGATGCTGACTGATGCTGGGTGATGCTGACTGATGCTGGGTGATGCTGACTGATGCTGGGTGATGCTGACTGATGCTGGGTGATGCTGACTGATGCTGGGTGATGCTGACTGATGCTGGGTGATGCTGACTGATGCTGGGTGATGCTGACTGATGCTGGGTGATGCTGACTGATGCTGGGTGATGCTGACTGATGCTGGGTGATGCTGACTGATGCTGGGTGATGCTGGATTGTGCTGAGCGGTTCTGGGTGGCGCTATGTGATGCTGGTTGGTGTTATGTAATACTGGATGATGCTCGGTGGTGCTATGTGATGATGGATGATGCCGGGTGGTGTTGGATGGTGCTAGGTGATGCCGGATGATGCTAGGTGATGCTAGGTGATGCTGAGTGGTGCTGGATGATGCTGGATGGTCCTCTGTGGTGCTGAAGTCTACAGGTGTGTATGAGAGTCAGGTGTGGAGAAAGTAATGCAAGTGTCATGTCAGGTGTTGAGAAAGTAATGCAAGTGTCATGTCAGGTGTGGAGAAAGTAATGCAAGTGTATACCTGGAGAGAGTTCCAGGGATCAACGCCCCTGCGGCCCGGTCTGTGACCAGGCCTCATGGTGGATCAGAGCCTGATCAACCAGGCTGTTACTTCTGACCGCACGCAGTCCGACGTACGAACCACAGCCCGGCTGGTCAGGTACCGACTTTAGGTGCCTGTCCAGTGCTTGCTTGAAGACAGTCAGGGGTCTATTGGTAATCCCCCTTATGTACGCTGGTAGGCAGTTGAACAGTCTTGGGCCCCTGACACTTGTTGTGTTGTCTCTCAACGTGCTAGTGGCACCCCTGCTTTTCATTGGGGGATGTTACATCGTCTGCCGAGTCTTTTGCTTTCGTAGGGAGTGACTCTCGTGTGTAAGTTTGGTACTAATCCCTCTAGGATTTTCCAAGTGTATATAATAATGTATCTCTCCCGCCTGCGTTCTAGGGAGTACACGTTTAGGAACTTCAAGCGTTCCCAGTAATTGAGGTGGTTTATCGCAGTTATGCGTGCCGTGAAGGTTCTCTGCACATTTTCTAGGTCAGCAATTTCACCTGCCTTGAAAGGTGCAGTTAGTGTGCAGCAATATTCCAGCCTAGATAGAACAAGCGACCTGAAAAATGTCATCATGGGCTTGGCATCCCTGGTTTTGAAGGTTCTCATTATCCATCCTGTCATTTCAGGTGTGGAGAAACTAATGCAAGTGTCATGTCAGGTGTGGAGAAAGTAATGCAAGTGTCATGTCAGGTATGGAGAAAGTAATGCAAGTGTTATGTCAGGTGTGGAAAAAGTAATGCAAGTGTCATGTCAGATGTGGAGAAAGTAATGCAAGTGTCATGTCAGGTGTGGAGAAAATAATACAAGTGTCATGTCAGGTGTGGAGAAAACAATACAAGTGTCATGTCAGGTTTGGAGAAAATAATACAAGTGTCATGTCAGGTGTGGAGAAAACAATACAAGTGTCATGTCAGGTGTGGAGAGTAACAACACAACACAGGTGTCATATCAGGTGTGGAGAAATAACAGCACAACACAGGTGTCATGTCAGGTGTGGAGAAATAACAACACAACGCAGGTGTCATGTCAGGTGTGGAGAAATAACATCACAACACAGGTGTCATGTCAGGTGTGGAGAAATAACAGCACAACACAGGTGTCATGTCAGGTGTGGAGAAATAACAGCACAACACAGGTGTCATGTCAGGTGTGGAGAAATAACAACACAGGTGTCATGTCAGGTGTGGAGAAATAACATCACAACACAGGCGTCATGTCAGGTGTGGAGAAATAACAGCACAACAGGTGTCTTTGTATACAAATTGTTTTATCTTGTCACTTATGCAAATGAGCCAATTTATAGAACGCCAAGCTCGCTTAAATCACCCCAGGGGGAATAAAGGCGATCTTCAGAATGCCGTCTCGACCGCGATGCAAGTTTTTCTGGCTACACCGGGGCGGGTATGAGAAGTGGAGTGGAGGAGAGAGAGAGAGAGAGAGAGAGAGAGAGAGAGAAGAGAGAGAGAGAGAAGAGAGAGAGAGAGAGAGAGAGAGAGAGAGAGAGAGAGAGAGAGAGAGAGAGAGAGAGAGAGACGGGGGCGGGGCAAGACGGAATGAGGTTGGGTGAGACAGGGAGCGAGGGGAGGCGGGGCAGGCCTGGTACCACAGTGGTGTTCCACTGGTCATGGACCAGGGTTAACCTTACCCCTGTACGAGGTCAACACCTGCTGCCCTGCCACCTCACACCACCACATGCCTCCTGCACTTGAACTTGCCCTGTCGGCTCTAGAAGGCAAACCGACGTTACACTTCTCGAGGAAACGACTAATAATTTCCCCCTTTGAAGAGGCAGCTACCAGACGGCAGGAAGACAGCCGCTCCAGCTCTCCTGTTGCAGGAATGTGACAGACAAGGAAAAACAACATGCGGGTGTCTGAGGTGCGTAAATCTGGACAGAAGTCCAGAGACGGTGAGTCAAAGACAGATACATAGAATGAACCTTTTATTTTACGACTGTCTCAGTAAAGGTTTAAGTACCTACGTTTCATCCATTCCTGACATACCCATATCCTTGCCTGACATACCCATATCCTTGCCTGACATAACCATACAATGAGGAAGAACGGTGGAGGCGCTATGGAGAGGGGGGACAATGAGGGAGGAAAACGAAGTCCCCATAAAGAAGGAAGACAAGGGGTAGGACCTTTAGAGTGAAGAAAAACAGGTCACATGTCAGCCGACAAGCAGAAGGATGTAGAAAGACGAGACAGATCAGAGGAAGCATGGAAACGGATGAGAGGAAGAGAAGACAGGCCGAGACTAATAAGTGGGCCAGGGAGAATGAGTAGGCAGAGCAAGAAGAGAATAATAAGCAGGCCAGGAAGATAAAGCAAGCAGGGCAAGAATGGCAAGCAGAGCAGTAAGAGAAAGTACAGAAGACACAGCACTCATACGCTGGAGGTAGACAGGTAGATGGAGGGTTCCATTAAGGAGAGGGAAAAAAAGAGGGAAAGGTAGAGATAAATATATAGATAGATAGATAGAAGAGAGAGAGAGAGAGAGAGAGAGAGAGAGAGAGAGAGAGAGGTGGGAGGCGAGGGAAAGGAAAGGATAAACTGAGGAAGAGGCATGATATGAAAAATCTATAGAAGGGGATGACTATATGTAGAGGCGAGAGATGGGATGGGGTGAAGGAGGAACTAGAAGTGATAGTGAGCGATTGAGGGGGAAGCGGTGATAAATGGGGGAAGGGATGATAAAGGAGGTAGGAGGAGGGATGGGGAGCATGAATGATCACTAAAACCTGAAATGACCAGTGGCTCATAGTCACGTCCACCTTATGTCAAGGCAAGAGACTGACTCTCACTCACTGGCGAAGCACAGAGATACATGAAGCTACTATAGTGCGTAAATTTTTTATATATATATATATATATATATATATATATATATATATATATATATATATATATATATATATATATATATGACAATGGTAAATACTATATCACTGGGTCGAGTATGGAACATAAGAAAGGAGGAACAGCATGCGCTGGTGTTTTAGATCCGGGCAAACTCCCACGCCCGCACGCCCACAAGGCAACAAGCAAGACTCACCAGACATGGGCGGCAGCAGCAGCAGCAGCGTCATGGTGGAAGGGGCGTGTCCGTTCCACTTTCCCCGGTGCGACCCCAAACCTTTTGCCCTTCGGTCTCTCACTGGAGAGCGCACCTCTCACCCTCTTCCTCGCCTCTCTTGTTTTACTCTCTGTCTTGCCTCTTCCTTCCTTCCCGTCTTTCTTCCGTCCTTCCTTCCTTCCTTTGCTGTGGTTATCGTCGTTGAGTATCAAACTTTATAAATCCTTTCATCTGCAGGCGTTTAAATGCACACCTGCTCTCCTTCATGTGAGTGTTACGAATCTCTGTGTTGTGTTGTGTGTGCCGCTCCCGGAACTCGTGTTTACACACGCAACTCTGCTTGTTTGGATGTTGCAGCAGCAGCAACCTGGCCTGTGAGACGGTAATTTCCTCGTCGTTTCACTCTTACAACCTCGACTAATTTAAAGAGTTACTATATACTTTAAAGCCTCGGGCTAGTTTTATATTATTTTTGCTAAATATTCACTTTATCGCACTGTTCAACGTTTTTGCTGTTCTAGTTATCCTGTAGGTCATTATTCGCAGAAAAAAGAACTCATTCCTGAAGTGATATCGTTATTTAATACATTTTGTTTCCACTCACATTTTCCGAAGTTCGCACCAGTCTAAGAGACGTTTTTCTCAGTTTACATTGATGATACAATAGGTTTTCCTTGGTGGTGTGAGGAGGCAGAGGTGGGGACAAGCGCTGAGTACCGCTGTCGATAGATCGCTACTACTGCTACCCTCACCCCACACACACACACACACATACACACACACATGCACACACCAGAAACTTCACTACACCTCAGTGTTCTAGGTGTTCACAGAGTTCCACCTACTGTGAGCACACAACACAACATTGTGCGTTCACATGCGCCGTCCCCTTTATATAAGGCGGTTCAGGTTGCCACCTTCCGTTTTCTGTGCGGTTATGTCTATGGCTGTCTCCTGATGAGATCGATACATTTCTGCACTTTCGCCATATAATGGGAGCCTCATCTGCGGCATATCCTACTGTGACTTTTTGCCTTCCCAGTGACGATTAAAAAAAATTATATATTTTTTCCCGTGTCCGTGGAAGGAAAGCAATTGTGAGTGAACGAGACCCTGGTGGAGCCCAGGGTATGTCAGACCCTCATGTACTCTTGGCACTCAGACATAGGATATATACACCAAGAGGTGTATATATATCCGGTGCTTGAGTACTCTTGACTGGTATTGAACAGGTCACGTGAAGCCTTAATGACCGTCGTGTAGTCGATAGGCTTTAAACCCCATTAACGGACCAGCCTGCCACTGTCTGGAGAGCCTTGATGCTGTCGAAGAGCTCTTGATCATGGCATTGGGGCTATTCCTTCGGGTCAAACCTAATTACCTCCCGTTCCCCAGGCGCTGTTTAACCCCTACCGACTTTGCGTTACCCCATAAATAATAATAATAATAATAATAATAATAATAATAATAATAATAATAATAATAATAATAATAATAATAATAATAAAGAAAAAAACAGTTGATTTTCTTGCTGTTCCTGGTGGAGCCTTATGACCCGGTCAGGTCAAACTTGACCAGTTTTTACCTGTGACTTACCTGTGAACTGTTTCGATATATTTTCCTATTTTGACGGCCCGACCTGAGGCCAAGCGACCCTGTTGATTGCTTGGCAACCAGGCTGTTGTTGTTGGCGGCCCACCTGCCTACATATCCATCACAGCCTAGCTGACCTGACACTACGGATCTAGTTTCTTCTTGAATATACTTCTACACTTATTCCAGCAATATTTCTGATATCTGCTGGTAGCAGGTTGAATATTTAAGGCTCATGTGTGTTGATTCAATGTTCTCTTATTATGCAAGTGGCTTCCTGCTTTTCACTGGGTCCTTCAGTATTTTCTATGTGTATATTATCACGCAGTTCTCTCACCTCCTCTCCACTGAGAGGAGGTGACAACTCCCGCCTTGAGCTGAGCTGTCAACACTGAACAGTTCTCCAGGCGAGAGAGAGTGTCTGTGGTTTGATCAGTAACACCATTCGCATTAATTATTTTGTTTGTAAAGTTCTCTTTATCCACCTGTCATTTTTCTGGCTTTCGCAGCATTTGCATTATTGGGCTCTTTAAAAGATAGGTCAGCTGACATTATTATGCCCATATCTTTTGTATGGAATTTGTTCCCATTGAATATCGTGTTATTTTCGTGTTATTACCTTCTACTGAAAGGCTTTGTTCGTTTCCTCTTGTAATATAAATATGTACAGTGGGTGACGAGTTACGTTGTAGCAGGATAGTCAAGTAGTTAAAATAAGTTACGTTGTAATAGGATAGTCAAATAGTTAAGACAAGTTACGTTGTAGCAGGGCGCGAAGCATAAAACATGCAAAGGAGCCGGATGTATATTCCTGCAGCATTTGAAGAGTGTTAAGTGGCAGCGTGCAGGATGTCAGGAATGAGTGTGTGGAATATTGTGTCAGCGAGGGTATACAAGTGTCAGGATGCATGGTGTCTGGCATGAGAGTTAGTTACCATTTTGTCCTAGGCACATGTCAATTAGACACTAGGCCTGTTGTATATATGTGTGTGTATGTGTATGTAAGGAAACACTTCGAAATGTTTCTGCCCCACCGGGAATTGAACCCGGCCCCTCCGTGCGTGAAGCAAGAGCTTTACCCACTAGGTGTGTGTGTGTGTGCGGAATGTTTGTCTTCAGTGCTGTCCCGGAGACTGTAAAGTAGAATGAACAAGAATAAAGAAGAATATTATACGATGTAATTTAAAAGAAAATGTTGTTTTTGGTCTTGGGGTTAATAGAACCGCCGACAGTTTACGCTGTATATAGGCCTGACCTCTCCGTTTTATAGGGTCACTGACAGCTTACGCCGTACAAAGGCCTGACATCTCCGGTTTATAGGGTCGCTGACAGCTGACGCCGTATCAAGTCCTCTGTAAGGACTGACTTCTTTATGCTGGCGTTTATAGGGCCACTAACAGCTTATGCCGTATTCAGTCCTCTTTGTTAAGATGTGTGAAGGGGATTCAAGCCTCTTAGAGTAAGAGGGCCGGGACATAACTGTTATTAGACTATCGACATATTTTGCAAGATCTACAGAGGTTTCAATTTCACGAAAATCTGCAAGATAAAAGGATTTTTATATACACATTGGAGGTCTGAGACTCCTCACACCTGGGAGCCCAAAGCGAACTACTTTTGCTCATAATAATATCTTGAGGAGCGCTAACCCGGTAGGGGTCATACAGCACCTGGGAGAATGGTAAGCAATCAGCTTCAATCCCGGGAAGAAAATTTCAGATCTAGTTCCTCGGATCAAGAACCTGTCCTGGAGGAACCACCCTTGAAGGAGGCGCTGATGGTAATAATTCCCCCAATCTCTCTGTATCCTCCATGAACTTAACATCTTCATATTCTGTCTATGGTATTGACTGCAGAGAGTACATGCTTGTTAATGAGGGTTTCAGCTTCCTGCAGGAGCCTCTGTAGAGGCCCAACTGCTCTCACTGACTACAGTTATATCATCATATTTCTCATCCCCTCCTTTCCGTAACGTATACATGCTGAGAGAATGCATGCGTGGGAAAGGACATTTGTACACGGTTTAGGACATGCAACGTTTTTCCGCCAGTGGCGAAACGTTTCCTTGAATAAATGTGCTGAACTGTGAAGAAGTAGGTATAACCATTACCATGGGGATGCCTGCAACCCCGTTCCACCCATAACCGCTTTCAGTATGGGTAGTATGTACACACACACTAGTACACTGGCGGTACCTGCAGGTTGCCATATTGCTGTTCGATCTCTCCCATATTCATGTGCTGATCCCTCGCAGAACATAGGGAGAGAGTTACCGTGCGGAGTATTAATACCAGGTGGAATATTTGATCTAATTGTTTATTCCAGAATGTCACCAGTCTTAATACCTGTCGAGCTTCAGCATAGATAGTTACAGAACTCTAATATCTCTCTCTCTATCTCTCTCTCTCTCTATATATATATATATATTTTTTTTTTTCAACAAGTCGGCCGTCTCCCACCGAGGCAGGGTGACCCAAAAAGAAAGAAAATCCCCAAAAAGAAAAAACTTTCATCATCATTCAACACTTTCACCACACTCATACATAATCACTGTCTTTGCAGAGGAGCTCAGATACGACAGCTGAGAAAAGTCCCTCCCAGCTGTCACTATCTCAGACCCCTCCTTTAAAGTGCAGGCATTGTACTTCCCATTTCCAGGACTCAAGTCCAACTAAATCAATTAACTGGTTTCCCTGAATCCCTTCACAAAATGTTACCCTGCTCACACTCCAACAGATCGTCATGTCCCAAAAACCATTCGTCTCCATTCACTCCTATCTAACACGCTCACACATGCTTGCTGGAAGTCCAAGCCCCTCGCCCACAAAACCTCCTTTACCCCTTCCCTCCAACCTTTTCTAGGACGACCCCTACCCCGCCTTCCTTCCCCTACAGATTTATACGCTCTCCAAGTCATTCTACTTTGATCCATTCTCTCTAAATGACCAAACCACCTCAACAACCCCTCTTCAGCCCTCTGACAAATACTTTTAGTAACTCCACACCTTCTCCTAATTTCCACATTCCGAATTTTCTGCATAATATTTACACCACACATTGCCCTTAGACAGGACATCTCCACTGCCTCCAGCCTCCTCCTCGCTGCAGCATTTGCAACCCATGCTTCACACCCATATAAGAGTGTTGGTACCACTATACTTTCGTACATATATATATATATATATATATATATATATATATATATATAAGAGATTTGAGAGATACATTGTTGATATAAAGATGGCATATACAGTACACGAGGTGAGAGATACATGTCTAGTACATATTGTTACATCTTTGTCACTGATTATAATGCGAAAATCTCATCCAGCTCTTCCGAGCTGGTGCGCGTGCCCAGAATACAGCATGCATTACCCCTCTGAACAGCAGCGCTGAGTCGCTGGAACAGAAAACTAGCTGCCCTGGGATCCCTAGTTACCCTGTTGAGTCTTTTGCCCAGCTCCTTGAGGAACTTAGATGCACTCTTTCCCCATGAGCCAAGGGTCTCTGAGCCTATGGGAACAAACATATAATGATGGGCAAGTTCTCCATATTTTCTCGACTTCTGGGACTCCCTGAAGGTGGCAGCAGCCCCTCCTTCCTCCCTGGTGTACTGGAGATAGGTATCAGCCAAGGTAGATGCACATGTGTAGTCCCACACCACCTGCTTGCCGTCTGTCCAGGCTTGAAGGGTGATACCATCTGGACGCTTTTGGTTGCCATCAGATCTGCATAGTTGGGGTGGTTCCCTTACTGCTGGGCATCCGGCTGTTGTGAGGCTCCTCTTGATAATGTTATTAACCTCTTCATGTCTTGCAATCTTTCCCTCGGATTTACGACACACAAGACCATGGTACCCGAATCGGTCTGCTGCTTCACTGCCACAAATACACCTGTGTTCGGCGAGAATAGGGGCGGCAAGTCGAAGGGCAACACCAATGCGGATGGTCTGTGGGTCGAGGCGTGTGCCAAGGCTGGAGTTGGGAACAGCCAAAAGAAAGTCCCCTGCATGAGGAGCTCTCACTGCAAGTAGGCGGGCTCTATCCTTCCCTGACACACTCTGAAGCATTGCTGAGGCTATATTCTCTACTATTGGGCCATCCCAGTGCGACTGTTTGTAGTTGTTGGGGGAGCAGGCCTGGTTTCAGAGCCTGTTAGGTTATCCCAGATCCTGGCTCCATCAACGAACTTTTGGTCATGGATTCCAATCGTGTCCCTAAGATGTTCAGGGATATATATATATATATATATATATATATATATATATATATATGTGTATATATATATATATATATATATATATATATATAACGTCGTGCCGAATAAGTAAAACTTGCTATTTTGGCTTAAATAGCAACGCTCTTCTTGCCGAATAAGGCAAACGAAAATTTGTGTATGAAATAATTTCGCAAAAATCATTCCGAACCTAACGATAAAAATATATTTCATTATGTTTGTTTATGATTAAATTATTGTAAACTTATCTAAAATATATTTAGTTGGATTAGGTTAAATTAATAAGGTTAGGTATGTTTTCTAAAGTTCTTTTGGTACAAAATTATTAATTTTTACATTAACATAAATTAAAAAATATATATCTTTAAAATTTTAGAGAATTTTTTTAGAAAGGACTTAATTTTAAATGAGTTCTTGCTAACTGATCAGTTTTACCTATTCGGGAAAGATAGCTGTCAGAGGACTTAGAAGTTCACACCAAGGCTGTCTACCGAGAAGAATCATGTACTTCTATGTAGATTAAGGACTATCGTGTATTATGTATGTGTATGAGTCAAGGATAGAAAAGAAGAATGCAAATGAGGCACTCGTGCAATACTAGAACATTAATTGGTAAACGTTTCACTCTTGGGAGCTTTGCCAATACAGAACATTAGAAATTATCAGTACATATTCATAGGGAAGAAATCAGTTAGGTGTCAGGTATGTGATGCGTCAGTCAAGTCACCTGACCGAGGTGTCTTGCCCAGGCATCACCAGGCTGGCCACGCTCTTGAAATGTTGACACCCCATGATTTCTGAACTACAGTGTTAGAAACGGCGATCAGGACAACTTCAAAAAGACTGGAATAATGCAGTAGTATACAGTTTCAGGGTGAACTGAGGTAATGGAGTAGACATCTTCGGGGACACTAAGATAAACCGACAGAGTGAAAGTAGACGCAGGTACAGAAAGTAGGAGAATGAGACAGTAGTAGACAGTGCGGAGACACAGAGACAGAGAACACGGGACAATTTGCAGCATCATCTGCGAACCATTTAGGTGCAAAAAAAAACATTCGTGGGGCAGTGTTAAGATGCAAGAGTGTGTGTGTGTGTGTGTGTGTGTGTGTGTGTGTGGTGAAGCCACAAGGGGTCTCATGCAAAACATGGACACCAACAGTGTGGGAGATCACAGGTGTTTCTCGCGCTCAGGTGTGAGTGGAATGTACTTAGGTGCAGGTGGCATGTACTCAGGTGCGGGTTGGCATGTACTCAGGTGCGGGTGGCATGTACTCAGGTGTGGGTGGTATAATAATAATAATAATAATAATAATAATAATAATAATAATAATAATAATAATAATAATAATAATAATAATAATAATAATAATAATAATAATAATAATAATATACATGTAATAAAAATAATATTATTATTATAATAGTGCGTCAAAGTCTAGGGCCGCGTCAAGCCTAATTTCACTCGCTCTCTCGGCTTCATCTTTCCCATGTTATTACTTACTTACTTACTTACTTACCCTTAAACATAATAATATACTACTACTACTACTACTACTACTACTAATAATAATAATAATAATAATAACAATAATAATAATAATAATAATAATTCAGTGTGTAGGTTGCCCCATTTGCTTTAAAAAAATATTATAAGAATTCTTTTGTTTTGTTTCTCGTTTTTATTTAAGTGTACCAGGAACAGCTGTTTTCTATCTTGCAAATGTTAATTACAAACGCTTTTATTTTATTAGCTACACGTTACTGTACATGATGATATAACCAAGTATGATGACACTGTACTGTCATCATAGTGTTATCGTGCGTGCTTGTATACCCTCAAAGTACACAAATAACCCGCAAATAGGAGAGAGGAGCTTACGACGACGTTTCGGTCCAAGTGCCAGTTATTTGCGTATTGTTCCAGTCACTGTATTGTACCTTTTCGTTCTTTATACCCTCATAGTCAGTATTATTAATCGTGTCTGTGTACCGTCATCAGTGTTATCATCATACGTGCTTGTGTACCCTCATCGTCAGTGTTATCATGCGTGCTTGTGTACCATCGTCCTCAGTGTTATCATACGTGCTTGTGTACCCTCATCGTCAGTTATCATGCTTGTGTACCCTCGTCGTCAGTGTTATTATAAGTGCTTGTGTACCCTCGTCCTAAGTGTTATCATACGTGCTTGTGTACCATCGTCCTCAGTGTTATCATACGTGCTTGTGTACCCTCGTCATCAGTGTTATCATACGTGCTTGTGTAGCATTATCTCCAGTGATATTACGCATGTTGGTGTACCATCAAGAGATCAGCTTAGCGTTACTAGACCGTGATCTCACCTATAAGGTAATGACACCATTTATAGGCAAGTTATAACAAGGCCGAGGATTCAGTCTCTCTAAATAATGAAGATGCTTCTTTAATAAATAATGTGGGTGGGCGTGCACATGGGCGGCATGCTGATGGGGGCAAGGAGAGGGACACCCACGCTGCTAGAATAATAACTTGGTCAGCTGGACCCGGAACTGACAGGACCCGGGCTTCGGGCGCTTGTTTTTTCAGGCAGGGAGAGCGGCCGAAAGCAGCAGGAGACAACGCGTCAAGTTAATTAATTCGTCAGGGGAGAGTCCTTTGTCATAAGATAATCCATTCGGTGGTACCCACGTTATAGCATGGACGCGACAGGAGTGTGTGGCTAAGAACATGTGAAACTGGGTAGCCAATGGCCTATAGCAGAACATAACAGCCAACGACCTCTGGCTAATCTTAGTTAGGTAAGGTTTGTCAGGAAACAGGACAGTGTTTTCTGACGTGGGTATTAGTCATATGATCCCGCAGTTGGAGCTGTTGGTCATCTGATCGAAGCCTTCCCTTGGCTTACCGGTCCACCCCATTAAAAATTAAGTATTTTTTCATAGCCTCTGATTCACCGGGGCTGGACTGGTCAGGGAGTGTAAACAACGCACGACCCTCCCCTCAGTGAAACGTGAAGTCGCTCTCATTGTATTCATAGGTCTGCTTTAAGTATGTGCTCAGAGTGCGATTTTAATATCTGTAAATCTGCGAAACATACGTTATGGATACCTCGTTGCGCAGTGTAGACTCATCATAACCATTGCCCATCAGAGCGAAGTGTATCAAGAGAAGCATGTTTATACAGCTAGTCCTGTATACCGTGTACATGTACTTGTAGAAATCAAGATTATCATTATTATTAATAGTATCAGTAGACTACAAGATGATGTCACAACTTGACAGTAAGTGTTTTCATGCATTTAAGTTTGTATGAAAGATGTTAGTAACATTAGAGGCAAAGACTGTTGACAGAGGCTCACACTAGAAAATTATATCTTAAACTGTCCAAAACCCAATCAATGAGAAACACATCTAAACAAACTTCACGGGAAATGGAAAATCTTTTCATTATTAATAATAAGACATTTGAAAATTTGAAATTGTATAAATTCTGTGCCGGCTTGATGAACGAGCTGTTATATGAAGAGAAAGAGATCATTACCCCCTAGGTTAATCCAGGATAACCCTCAGTGTGCCTTATTTCAATTGGGGTCATTTGTTCTTCCCTCCCTGGATGTGTTTCAAATATATAGTTCTAAAGTTTTCTCGTTATGTCCTTGAGTTTTGATTGATAAAGCCACTGGATGGCGAAACGTCTACAAATAGATACCCAGATGTTGCACGTGTCTAATTCTTCATCTTGTCAATATTGTATACCATTTATGTACATGGGGAAGAAACTGAACAAGTGTGAGAACAACTAGGCTCTGATAGACATGTGGGCCGCCAGCAACAACATTCTGGTTGACCACACAAACCTAGCCAGGATGAGGGAAGAGAAAAACTCGAAATTCATCAAAGGTATAGGTTGGACTGGTATATGAGTGGGTGTGAGTTGAATCTGCCTAGCATGGGCCAATAGGTCTACCGCAGTGTTTTTATGCAACCCACAACCTTCGGCTAACTCCCAGGAACCTGCTTGCTGTTAGCTGAGCAGGAATAATAAGTAATCAATGTTTGTAATGGAGATAAAATATTTAACTTTTTTTGAGATTGTATCTACATATTTCACTGCGTAAATGATTAGCTAGGCGGCGCAGTGTACCTGAGGGAGAGGTTGAAATATCCAAAATTTATGTATAAAATATGGGGTGGTAAGAGAAGTAGAATATTCAAACAGCCTCAAGGAGAAATCACGTTTTTTCTCCCAGAAGTTATTTTTATTTACTTCTCCGAGGGCTATGTGTCCTCCACACATGCACCCAGAGGAGCATCCTGTCTAGACTTATTATTTTTTACTTTATTGTCTCGATGCAGGTTAATCAGTGCCTTTCATAAGTGCTGAATGTACCTTGATGTATGGATACATAAACGTATTGTTCCAGACGCTTTTTTTCGAGACATGTTAATATTGAGAGCCTCCAAGAATCTAGTGTAATAATAATAATAATAATAATAATAATAATAATAATAATAATAATAATAAATAATAATAATAATAATAATCCAAACTTCCTGGTACATTATAGGTTTCTGAGAGATAATTAATAGTTCTGTTTCCGCAGCATCTTATAAAAGTGCAGTAAAGTAGCCTAAAACATAATAATGCTCTTTAACCTTTTCCAGTCTTGGTCTTTGTTTTGCTTTTTTACAGTGTTGCCATCCCACTGCTGGATCCATTCATAGATCAGTAAAAGTTATTATTTAAGTATAGCTTCCTTCGGAGTAAAAGTCACGGTACCGTCGCTGGCACAGTTTACTGCCATAAAATGTGAAAGTGTAGACTCGTATTAATATCGCCTCAACGTCATGAATTACGGAAATTACGTCGCATCCGCTACCATCTCTCTTCTTGCCAAGGTTTATGCTAACGTCTATGTTCCTTTGTAAACAGAGAAAGAAAGGTGGAAGAATTAGGGTAAATGCCGTGGACAACACAGCAGCTTCGTTGCTGAAGCTGCTGTCATAAGTATTAACACAGGGGTTCCTCAAGGCGGCGAAACATCAGTTCAAGTGGCAAGGGCATATATTAGCAGCCTACTGTACCTGAAAATAAAACAATATTAAAATTAGACTTCAAGAATGCATTTGTCTTACTGCACAGAGGCGTGGTGTTAACTGTTTTAACACACTTCCATAGTCTCTTCCTTTTATTTCAGCTGGATACAGCTAGGAGTCGAGGCTTCTATTTGAGCATGGAGTAACTTTGTCGGTGGTAGTTTATCAAGTAAGTTTATCCAGGTATACACAAATACAGTTACATAGATTATCATACATAGCAGCATATGATAACCCAAAAAAAGTCAGAGTGACTTATTTCCATTGGGGTCCTTTATCATGGGAATCCTCTCGCCCCATTTCTCTTCTTGGCAGCTGTGAAAATCACTAGTAGAATGATCAACGAACTAAACATCTGGCTCCTGGATAAAGTAGTTCTATAGTGGATCTTGATCAGGTGAAGACGGGCAGGTCACATCAAGAATAAAAAAAAAACTCATTTAACGACCTGGACATTCCTCTAAAAGCTAAGGATTTCGTTGATATTATCGAGCTGTGCATCGCTTTTAACTGCTCGTTTGGCGACTCTTGTACAGTCAATCATTTCTGGTGACCATGGACTCGCCTTTTAGCAGGGTTATGGCTAATCTGCACATGGAATACATGGAGAAGCAGAAAATAAAACCACACATCTCCAGTGATGTCACAACTGCGTCACTCAGACATCATAATTTCTATCGTACCCAGACAGCTCGACACTGCTGAACTTAGCGCAATAAACTATTGAACTATCATTTAAGTTCACCATGGAAAGCGAACATGATGGTTGCCTTCCTTTTCTTGACGTACTTCTTCGCAGGAACAACACTAAATTGGATATTAAGGTCAACACTTCTTGTCACACCATGACGCGATTACAAAGGCGTCATCCTAAGATTCTACTTGAGAACATATACTATCTCTAGCACAGCCTTCCTTAAGAGGAATGTAATTACATATACCAGGATTTTTCTAAACTTGAATGCCTAACACACTCCATTTAGAACTGTAGAAAAAAAGCCGGGAGAATTATCCACTCTGCCAGACAAAGACACCGCACAGATTTTTAGTATTACTTCAGTCAGCCGGGTTTCGAATAACCTCTCCTGTATGGTGAATATATATTTTCTAACTTTACAACCAAAATTTAAAGATATCGATTACAGTTGGAGGAGTCTACGCGATACCTCATACTAATATTCCCCACCTACAGTGACAACCTAACAAACCTAATAATTAACAAGTACATAAACAAATATCACCTAATACTTGCTGGTGACTTCAACATAAACTTTGTCCAACCTGGAGACCCTCATGTCCAATTGCCTGCTAATACCAGCTATAACTAACCTATAAGAATTTTTGAGACAAGTACATCCTCAATTTACCATATCTGGACATCTGGATCAATATAATAGCTCCTCTCAAAGCAAGGATAATCAGACAATACTACTGATCACTATCCCACCTTCCTCATAACCAACAAATGTAAATTACCACTCTATACTAGTAAGCTCTCATTTCGTCAATATGATGAGGCACTAGTTAATAACTTCTACAGCAGTAAGCCACACTGACTGACACACCGTTTACTGACGATCAGAAAATTGAAAAATGGGTCTGTTTTTCAAAAAAAAAAAAAAATGCAAAGCCTCTACAATAGGGATTGTCTTATTAAAACTAAGCAGATCACAGCAAAGTCTAAGTAGTCCGTGAATAACAAATATTATCTTCAGGTTCACTGATAAAAAAAAATGAAAAACAATGCAGACTGGGATTAACAGCTAAAGAACATACTAAAAACTATACAACGGTATTTACCATTCTAATAAGGAAGTCCAAACAACTGTATTATGCTAGCAATTTAGTGAAATAAAAAGGGCTATGAAAAAAAAAAAAAAAAATTCTCCCTAATCCTGGGCTCTTGAAAAGTGACCAAAACCAGAGATATTGTCCAAACTAAACACAATGAACCTCACTCACATCCAACCTATAGTATCAAGTCTAGCTAGCAAAATCCCAATTTCTTATGCCCTTGCTGGAAGTTTTCTAAAATCATACTATCTCCAGTTAATCCTACTGAGGTCAGTATGTTTATTTAGCCACAGGTACGCATAAGTACGATTATCATACATAGTGTAAATTACCTAGGATAACCCCTCAAAAAAGTCAGTGACTTATTTCCATTGGGATCTTTGTCACTGACAAGACGCTGAAAAACAAGGCAGGAAGTTTAGCTAATTTGCCCCCACTAGGTGAGGCTGCCCAAAATGTACTGCATAACCTGGGGGCTTTCCGTAAATTATCTGTAATATCTTCCAACCAACTGCAAACCATACTTCATAGAAATAAATTATGGAAATGTGAGGCATTCAGGTTTGATCCAAGGAAGGGTATGATAGGCCTAATTCCTCGGATTAAGAGCTCCCCTTCTCCAGGATCAAGGGACTTCTCTTGATAGGCATGGATACCCAAATGCAAAAGTTGCTAACTCAACAAAGTATGTAGCGGTAACTTGCTGAGGTGGCAGCACTGGTGCTGCTGCTGCAGTATTTACAAGTGTCAGCTGATCCACCCACGCACACTTTCTGTACAGGTGATTTATTTTCCTCTTGGATTTTATAAGAAACATATAATACTGACATATTTTTTCCCAAGTTATCAGCCGTATTAGACGCACGTAACAGGGTAGCGTCCGAAGTTGACTGAGAAATATAATGTACAATTCAATTCGACTTTTGCAATTTTCTTTTCTTGTTTGCAGTTGTGTAGTTTATATTACAAGCATTTAAAATCTATTAATGTTTAATACACAATAATAAATGGCAGGGCACGGAATGACCTGGTTAAAACACCTCCATAACTCCTGGTACAATTCAATTTCTGGGACAAATTATGAGGTCGATATTACCACTAGCTGCCGGCGTTACTAAATTTTTATTTACTCTTTGGGTACATAAAATGCATATTTTTTGAGCCATGATGTAAAGTTTTCCCGGTGACAGAAAACATTTTATATTATAAAAACCATGTTATGAATTGCACAGAAAAAAATGTCAACTTGTGCAAATTGTTTATTTAGCTGATAATAGGAAAAATAAGGATTCCATTTTAATGTAAATTATATGTTTATTAAGTGGAGTCAGTTATATTTAAATCAAATAGAAAAGAAGCTTTATTCTAATAGTTTAATAACAACCCAACCCAACCAAGCCTGACTTTTTGGGTTATCCTAGGTAATTTACACATATGTTACTGTGCATAATAATTTGTGTAACTGTATTTATATGTACCTGTACCTAAATAAACTTACTTATGTAATTACTTACTAACCTAACCTAGTCCAGCTGTGAAATTATCAATTAGGTTAACCTGGGTAACATTACGTTAGGGGGTGGTTAGGCAGCTGTAACCACCCTCTGCTAAGCTCTTCAGGCTCGCCAACTCTATATTACAGTCCATCGAGTTCAAAACTGTCTGTTTTTGTTACGATCCACTGGATAAATGGATTTCAGATTTAATGAACAAAGTTGATTAAATCCAGAATTGTTTTTGTATTGTTGCAACCACAGCAAAACAATGAGATCATTCAGATTTAGCAAGCAGTTGGCAGTAACAGACACTGTCACAGTCAGCATTAACAGACACTACCTTTTCCCCATCCCCGTTAATTTGAGGTTTTATTGTACAGTATTTAAAAAATAATGGATTCACTAACAGTAGTAGTAATTCAGTTACACAGGGATTTCATGAACATACATGTTGCAATGAAGCATTTTTTATATCTGACACAGACACTGGTCTTGATGTTAGTGAAGGACTCTTGATTAAAAGAATTGGAAGTAGCATAAGAACATAAGAAACATAAGAAAGAAGGAACACTGCAGCAGGCCTACTGGCCCATGCGAGGCAGGTCCAAGTCTCCAACCGGCTTAAGCCAATGCCCTGACCCAGCCAGGTCAGATTACATTCCGTTAAGGAAGGAGCACGGCATCTGACCTAGTAGCACAAGCTAGTCAGGACCAACTCACACCCACCCGCACCCACTCATGTATTTATCTAACCTATTTTTAAAACTATACAACGTCCCAGCCCCTATGACAGTACTCGGGAGTTTGTTCCACTCATCCACAACTCTTTTACCAAACCAGTGCTTTCCTATAGCCTTCCTGAATCTGAACTTTTTGAACTTGAAACCATTGCTGTGAGTCCTGTCTTGGCTCTATGACCCTCATTGGTTTAGCACTTCCCCATGTACATAATAATAATAATAATAATAATAATAATAATAATAATAATAATAATAATAATAATAATAATAATAATAATAATAATAATAATAATAATTGTCACTGGTATGAAGTGTAATGGTTGCTTACACTGACAAACCACATATGATAGGGGATATAGGGAAGCAATGTGGCAGATGTTGCAAGTTAGAATTTTCATGAGGATAGTGAGGCTCAGGTAAGGGTATGTAGGAGAGAGGGAGATTATTTCCCAGTATGTAAAAGTAGGCCTTAGATGGGGATGCATGATGTCACCATGGTAGTTTAATATATTTATAAATGGATTTGTAAGAGAAGTGAATGCAGGGGTTTTGGGAAGATGTGTGGCATTGGAAGATAAAGAATCTAACACAAAGTGGGAGTTATCACAGTTGCTTTTTACTGATGACACTGCTTTTGGGAGATTCTGAGGAGAAGTTGCAAGGTTGGTGAATGAATTTGGGAGGGTATGTAAAAGAAGGAAATTAAAAGTGAACTTAGGAATCAGCAGCGTGATGAGGGGTAACAAAAAAATTAGGCACTGAAAAATTGGATATCAGATCAGTTTGGAGGGAGGGAGTATGGAGGAAGTAAATGTGTTCAGATATTTGGAAGTGGGCCTATGAAAAACAAGGTGAACCATAAAATCGACTATGAAAAAAAAGGTGAATGGTGCATTGAGGCACCTGTGGAGATAAAGAACATCATCCATGGAGGCAAAAAGAAAATGGATGAGAGTATAGTGGTGCCAACACACTTATATGGGTGTGAAGCATGAATTGTAAATGTTGCAGGGAAGAGGGAACTTGAGGCAGTGGGGATGTCATGTCTGAGGGCATTGTGTAGTGTGAACATTATGCAGAAAATTTGTAGCTTGGAGATGGGAGGAGGCACAGGATTACTAAAAGTATTATCCAGAGGGCTGAAGTGGTTTGGACATTTAGAGAGGTTGTTCCGGAACAAAACAGGATGACTTGGAGGGCATATAAATCTGTAGTGGAGGGAAGGCGGGGGTAGGGGTCGTCCTAGAAAAGGTTGGAGGGAGGTACGTATACAGGAGGTTTTGTGTACAAGGGGCTTAGACATCCAGCAAACGTGTTAGATAGGAGTGAGTGAAGGCAAGTGTTTTTTTTATGACGATGTGTTGTTGGAGTGTGAGCAAAGTAACATTTATGAACTTGAATCCTGGAGGTGGTAAGAACAGTGCCTGAACTCTGAAGGAGGGTTGGGGATATTTGCAGTTTAAAACTATAGTATTGGCATGCCTCTGGGAAGACAGTGATGGAGTGAGTGATGGTGAAAGTGTTTCTTCTTTTTTGGGTCACCTTACCACAGTGGGAGACTAGGGGTGTGTTAAAATAATAATAATAATAATAATAATAATAATAATAATAATAATAAAAGACACTGGTGTAAGAAAGCTTCAGTTAACAGTGAATAAATTTTGTAAGTGTTGGACATAGTATAGAGCAAATGGGCAGTATTTCTTCAGCCACAGAGTTGCTAGGAAGTGGAATAGTCTGGCAAGTGATGTAGTGGAGGCAGGAACCATACATAGTTTTAAGATGAGGTATGATAAAGCTTATGGAGCAGGGAGAGGGAGGGCCCAGTAGTGGTCAGTGAAGAGGCAGGGCCAGGAGTTGTCTCGACCACTGCAACCACAAATAGGTGAGTACAAATAGGTGAGTACAGTGTAAGGATATCAGTGTTGAAAGAGGTGCAGGAAATGCTACCTCTGGAAAAAGTCTTCCTTTATCTATGCATATTCTTAAATTTTCAGTTCACTTGCTAAGCAGTGACTGAGCAACTTTGTCTTTGTTAAAGATGTTTCTGTGGCCATTCAGTGTTCTGTATTCCATATATTGAAGTATAAGCTAAACATATTTTTTTTTTTCAGAAACATGCTTTGGCATTATAAAAGTTTATGAAGAAAAACAAGTTCAGAAAAAGTATGAAATAGATGATGAGTCATTCAAGTGGTTCCCCAACAAGTTTGACTGAGTTTGGGCCTCTAACTCCTGATGAAAAGCCTCAGGGTTATGGATTTTCATTTTCTAAGCTCTTTCAAAGAGCAGTTCGAGGTAGGGGAAAAATATTTACTACATGGTTAAAAATGTAGTAAATGATTATATACTTAATCTGCCTATTTCGTTTCAGAATTCTGTACATTGCTTAAGACATTTTACAGTTACTTAAGAAAATGCCCAGGGTCTTTGTTTTTTTAACCTCAGTGCTGTTTTCTTACTTTAGTGATACGTATTTATAAAGCAACTAGTTATTAGTTTCCAGGGTTCTCTATAATCTTACATTTGCTATTCTTTATTGTATAAAATATTTTTGCACCCAGATTCAAGAGGGCCCAAGCAGAAAAAATGAAATTTTACAATGTCATGAATGAAATATTCTAAGGGAATCATGCAAGATTACACACAAATCTCCTGAGTGGGAGGTGCATGCTACCACTCACACCATGAACAGGTAATATATATATATACAAGCATGGTATTGAAATGTTTTTCTACAGAAACTACTGTACTAGGTTGCAGTAGGCACCCAATTAGTGCTCCAGAGCAGTGTTCCTTCTAAGCTGTCCACCTGCATGGTAGTGCAATGGTCAGTTTAGTGCCAAGCACTAATTATTCAAGATATACATTCTGAATGACTTTGACTTGAGTTGAGTTGCGGATGTTTCAATTTTGGCAGAATGTCTTATACCCCGTCAAATTTTTACATACCTGTGGGCTATGGTAACTTAAAATATAGTAAGCCCTTGGTTTAACAGACTTGGAAAATATGGAACAAAATCTGCTGGGTCATTTGATTCGGAAATAACAGATAAAGTTTGTTAGTTACAAAATTATTCATTGTTATTTCTTTTTTTTTCAACACGTCGGCCATCTCCCACTGAGGCAGGGTAACCCCAAAAAGAAAGAAACACTTTCACCATCATTGTGTTATGATCACAGTAAAACAGTCTTGTCTATCCATTACAGTCACCATTACTGGCCACCTACTCTTCACTATTAGTCCATTAGATTTACATAAATTATATAAAGGTTGTTCCATCCAGTAGCACACATCTGCATAATGCTTCAGTACCTACATACTTGTGCACGTGATAAAATTCATTCTGCTCATAGACAAAATGCTCAGGAAATATTGCCCTAGACCTACATTTTACTCAGTGTTCTTTTGTCACTCTGGTGCCCTGTAATGGGGTTCATAATCCTTTACACTTTCATCTACACAATGCTGTTTATAATAAAGTATCATGAATGTTGCTGCCTGAGGCTGCAAGGCCTCCTTAGTGGGAGGTGCATATGCTGCCAGCCATGCTAAGATTGCTACATACAGTACTACTAATATATAGGATTGTGAGATGTGTAGAAAGGATTGTAAAGGATTGAGAACCAATTGGGGCCTACCACAATCAAGTTGTTTCAGTAGGACAACAAGTTCCAGTTTCTTCCTGATGTGACTGGTAGCATATATACCTTAGAGGCCTGCATTTAATCACACAGTACCCTATCAGATAGTGGCCAAACCAAACCAAAGGAAAAGAAAATTGTTATCACATTATTTCAGCTCTGTTAGCTATTATAAGTTTTGGCTATACAGTATTCTTCAACATACCTTCTTATACTAACTCAGATTTTTTTGCAAAGAAGGGGGTTCTGAATAAATTGATTAAATTGAATTAAACTGAATGACAGTGCTTATGCAATAGTACATCTAGATCTTATGGATGAAGCATCTTCAGGCACCTATGTATATAAATACACTCTGAAATGTTTGAGCTGTTATGTGTGTGCAGTTCTGTATGGGAGGGTAATGTTTGCCATTTTAAGGAGAGTAATGCTCTCAGAATTAAAATTTTGTTAACTTTGTAGATAGGCATCTAGAAATACGTATATAGTTATACTTTTTTTTCCATATTCTATATTATGTATTAAGCTTTTTTTAATTTTTAATACTTATAGCTCTTTGCTTGCTTGCCAGTACACGTATTATGATTTGCTTTTTCTAAATTTGGATGTTTTTAGGCCTTGCTATTATTATGATTTGATTATTTCAGGTTTTTTCTCTGTTGAAACTTCTTGTGACTGAGTTCATTTCAATAAACTACAAATAGTCTTCAAAAGTTATGGATAGGTTTAGGCTTTGTTACCGCTAGGTAATCATCTATTTTACCGAATATTATGAGGCATCACTAGTAGACATCCACCTGTTGTACTTGCTTTTTTGTCCCACTAACACGGATGTCTCCATACCGGATGCTGGCATTGGGTTTATTTTGGATAATATTGTTTGTTTACTGTTAGCCTGTGTCACTATCATAACTGTTGTAGTGAGATGAAGATTGTCTCTATCAAACAGTCACTAGCATACATTCAGTAATCACATTTGATGTGAACCATTCATCAGGGATAACCTGTTACTCCGTGTTTTTAATTTGCAATAAATAGTGTTGTAAATGATTCTTTTGAGTCTCTACTCAAACATGAATTGCTTGATGAAAAGTCATGGTTATGCCATTTCATGAAGAAAAATTTCAGAGTTCATTTACAAATTGCCTATACTTGGTTGTGATAAATTATGTGATATAAATTCAGCCTCTCCTCACTTAGCAACGTACTCGTTTACCGACGACTCAGACTTACGACGGGCTCTCTGACCAGTATATGTATCTAAATAATGTATATTAGAGCTGATTTTATCTATTCTGTTTATTACAATATACAGTACACTACTGTATAAACATTTAAAAATATACCAGAACTGTTATAAATGGTGCAAAGGTGACATTAAAACAATATCAGAGATGGTTAACACACACCCACTACCATTATAGTGTGCTCTTCGCTTAGTGACGAATTCGTTTATCGACGTGCTCTTAGGAACGGAACTCTGTCGTTAAGTGAGGAGAGGCTGTACTTAAAAGCTAAGTGTTCTTGAAAGTCTCAACCAAATGCTGTTGTAAAAGAGTAAGAATATTAAATGCTTTTCAAGAAGGGTTCTGTGATGCTGATAAAGAGCTCTTGATCCAAGGAATTTGAGTTACTCTCCCATTCCTTTGATCAAGCTTGATTACCAGCTATTCCTGCGAGTTGAACTACTCATATGGGTTCAGAGCTTCTCCATGATTATAATTTATAATAATAATAATATGTAATCTTGAATATAGACCAAGCTACGAATTTTCTGCATAATATTTACACTGCACATTGCCCTCAGATATGACATCTCCACTGCCTCTAGCCTCCTACATGTGTTGCAGTTCACAACCCATGTTTTACACCCATATAAGAATGTTGCTACTACTATACTCTAATACATTCCCCTTTTTGCCTCCATGGATAATGTTCTTTGACTCCACAGATGCCTCGATGCACCACCCACCTTTTTTTCCTTCATTAATTCTTTGGTTCACCTTGTCTGTCATATACCCATCGGTATTTATAAAAGCAAAAACTGTTTCGTAAGTAAGGAATTCAGTGAAGTACTGCTATACTAAATTTAGATGAGTTTTTCCTTCCTTAAAATTTATTATACCTTATATAATATTGATGGTTCCTTTTAAATCATCTCTTATTCAGCTGCCTCATTTACTTTCATGAATGATACTTATTCAATCACTTTTGATATGTAATTAATGTGTTGTTGAGAAAGAAATATGTTCTTTACTAAGTTAGTTTCTTTCCTTGTTTAGCATCTCTGGGATGTCTCCATCAGTTGCTAAAGCAGTAATATGTATACTTTTTATTTTTAACACTCCAACTGTCTCTTAAAGAGGTAGGGTGGCCCAATGAAAAGGAAACACTTTCACCATCCCTCACGTTTATTACATATATGTATATCGTGTTTTAATGAATTAGGTCCCCAGAATTTGCAAATTGCTTACTCTCATAATGTGGACTGGAACTGATTTACAAATTCATCCCATTCACGAGTCTGGTGTTGCTACTGCACACTGAGTGAGTCAGGAAAATGTTTAACTGGCTGAATACTTATTTTTAAACCTGTCAAGTTATTTTCTGGAAACGAGTATAAACCAATTTAAAAGCCAACACTATCTTTTTATTGAGGATCAAAATTGGGACATTTATATTACCCATTTTGCAACTAGCTTGCCAAATGTACTAAAAACAATTTTAAAAAAGTGTAAAGGTAAGGATGTGTTTTAATCAAAATAATATGAAGCTTAATTGTTTGATGCATGAAATTTACAATAACAATTTTAACAATAGCAATGATGTATTTAAAAGTTCAGTAATCACAGGTATTTATGTCTTCCATGTACGGTATAGTATGGTATGTATACACTTTTTTCAACTAGATTATATATATACTTTACTAAATCCTTAGTTTTTTCCTAGCTTTCCTTGCACGAAATTCCCATGTTTACCTCTTCATGCCAAATACAGGAGCAACAGGCTCATCGAGGTCCAGCACTCCATCAGATCAACAGAAGCAGGATCAGCATGATCAAGTTGGGAGTAGCAGAGAATCAGACCACCAACCTGTGTCACGATCAGATTCCCTTATTGATGGAGGGCCGGGTTGGCTTGAAAAGGTGATTAGTTACTTATCCAAATGTTTATAATAAGATTCGCTCATTTAGTCTACTCATGCATTGTGGTCAGTATCGTATACAGGAATGGTGTAAAATCTGATTCTTATGTTGTGTGTTCAGTAAAACCCACTGAAAATACTAAATTGTCTGATTTGTGCCTGCATTTTGTGCAGATATACATTTACAATATTTGATATTTTGGAAGCCTTTTATATAATTATCTCCATATACTCTACATGGCATGGCATTGTTTATGCTGCAATAATCATTTTCATACTCCCCAGTTTGTGTTTATACAGATGATTACATTTTATTACCTTCCTTTCATTTATGCTCTCTTATTGGTAATCTCACCTTCCACCTAGCCTTGATAAATATTTTGTAAGTTTTAAATTTCCATTATTCCTTTGTATTGTAGACATGCATATTAATGTTTCTCAAGTGTGAATCTAATTTTTATTTTTTGATTTGGCTGCCTCTCTCAAAAAAGAGCACATGTCTGGATATTTGTATCTAAGGCATACACTGTGAATTGCAAAGGCAAGTTTAATGTTGCTTATGCTAGCAATGAGACTGGGCTGGTAAATGTTCGGAGATTTGTAGGAAATGTAAAGAGCTTTGGGGAGGTATAACATAGGTATTGTATAATGACATTGATCACCAAAGGACTCCTGAAGAAATTATCAGATACATGTATATATAAATTGTGCAAACTGAAGTAAAAACAGATATTATGGCTAGTGAAAGGGTAGAAACATGGGCAGATCATCACAGGCGAGACAGAGACGATGATGCAGCAATAGTGATATACTATAGAAGAAATATATTTAGAGTAAAATAAAGAGGAAAACTCAGAACATCCCACAGTAAATAAAACTGCAACTGTCTACCTGGAGTCTACCTGTAGAGAATTCCAGGAGTCAACGCCCCCGCGGCCCGGTCTGTGACCAGGCCTCCTGTTGGACCAGAGCCTGATCAACCAGGCTGTTACTGCTGGCCGCACGCAGTCCAACGTACGAACCACAGCCTGGCTGGTCAGGTACCGACTTTAGGTGCCTGTCCAGTGCCTGCTTGAAGACAGCCAGGGGTTTGTTGGTAATCCCCCTGATGTATGCTGGGATGCAGTTGAACAATCTTGGGCCCCTGACACTTATTGTGTTGTCCCTCAACGTGCTAGTGGCACCCCTGCTCTTCATTGGGGGGACGTTACATCGCCTGCCGAGTCTTTTGCTTTCGTAGAGAGTGATTTTTGTGTGCAAGTTTGGTACTAAGCCCTCGAGAATTTTCCATGTGTATATAATAATGTATCTCTCCCGCCTGCATTCTAGAGAGTACAGGTTTAGGAACTTCAAAGCGTTCCCAGTAGTTGAGGTGGTTTATCGCACTTATGCGTGCGGTGAAGGTTCTCTGCACATTTTCAAGGTCAGCGATTTCACCCGCCTTGAAAGGTGCAGTTAGTGTGCAGCAATATTCCAGCCTAGATAGAACAAGCGATCTGTAAAGTGTCAACATGGGCTTGGCATCCCTGGTTTTGAAGGTTCTCATTATCCATCCTGTCATTTTTCGAGCAGATGCAATTGCTACTTTGTTATGGTCCTTGAAGGTGAGATCCTCTGACATGATCACTCCCAGGTCTTTGACATTAGTTGCAATCCTTCCATGTATAGGATTGTTACAGATGTTAGTAGGCGCTCTTTATTTGTTCGTCGCCCCTGCTTACTTCGTCCCTTTTCTCTTCGTCTACATTCACTCGTGTCTTCCCTTCAGCTCCCACCTCTATATGTTCATGTGACATCTCCCTTTCCCCTACCCCCTTGGGAAGTTCCTGCTGTCCGTGTCTGTTCTATTCCTCTACCTTGCGCGAAAGCCCAACTACCTACGGCGGCTTCTCGCTCTTTCTTTCTAGACCACTTCCGTTCTCATTCCCATGCCATCGCAGTATACACCGATGGTTCAAAGTCATCTGACGGCGTCGGATTCGCAGCAGTGTTTCCGGACAGCGTTGTACGAGGGCATCTATTACCCTCGGCTAGCATATTTACGGCTGAATTGTATGCCATTCTTGTGGCACTTATCCGTATTGCATCTATGCCTGAGTCACCATTTGTGGTCGTTTCAGACTCCCTTAGTGCTTTACAGGCTATCCGTAAAATTGATACACCTCACCCCTAGTTCTTCGTATCCACCTTTGGTTACGCCGTATCTTTAGCAAGCATAAAGATATTGTTTTTGTTGGGTCCCTGGTCATGTTGACGTACAGGGCAATGAACAGGCAGACACTGCTGCGCGGTCAGCAGTACATGACCTTCAGTTTCATATAGAGGTGTTCCTTTCACGGACTATTTTGCGGTCATTGCTACCCACCTTCGCACCCGTTGGCAACAACGCTGGTCTGACCTGCTGAATAACAAACTTCATTCTATTAAAACGGTTATAGGTTTCTGGCCTTCTTCTTGTCACCAATGTCGAGGTTGGGAGACTACTCTCTCCCGTCTTCGCATCGGCCACACTCGTCTTACTCACGGGTATCTCATGGAGAGGCTCCCTGCCCCTCTCTGTGAGCATTGTCAGGTTCCAGTGTCTGTTCGACATATCCTGTTGGACTGCCCACTCTATCAACGAGCACGCAGAATTTACCTTCAACGACGTCTTCGCTCTGCGGCCCTTTCTTTACCTTCCCTTCTTGCAGATGGACCCTCCTTTAATCCTGACTCTCTTGTTGACTTTTTGACAGAAACTGACTTACTACATAAACTCTGAAGATTATACCTCTAGCACCTCCCTCAGTCCCTTCTACCTCGATCTCTTGCTACCCTCCTCCCCTGCACTACCCACCGTCATCTAGCACTCCATACCCTACTAATCGTCCATCTCCCTCTTACACCTCACCCTCCCTGCATCCTACAATAACCTGCAGCGCTGTATAACCCCTGTGGTTTAGCGCTTCTATTTGATTATAATAATAATAATAAATTTGACATTAGTTTTTCGCTCTATTGTGTGGTTGGAATTAGTTTTGTACTCCGATGAGATTTTTATTTCTTCATGTTTTCCGTATCTGAGTAATTGAAATTTCTCATCATTGAACTTCATATTGTTTTCTGCAGCCCATTTAAAGATTTGGTTCATGTCTGCTTGGAGTCTTGCAGTGTCTTCAACGGTGGACACTGTCATACAGATTCGGGTGTCATCTGCAAAGGAAGACACAGCACTGTGGCTTATATCCCTGTCAATGTCTGATATGAGGATGAGGAATAGGATGGGAGCAAGTACTGTGCCTTGTGGAACAGAGCTTTTCACAGTAGCTGCCTCAGACTTTACTCTGTTAACTACTACTCTTTGTGTTCTACATGTTAGGAAATTATAGATCCATCTACCAACTTTTCCTGTTATTCCTTTATCACGCATTTTGTGTGCTATTACACCATGGTCACACTTGTCAAAGGCTTTTGCAAAATCTGTGTATATAACATCTGCATTCTGTTTATCTTCTAGAGCATCCAGGACCTTGTCGTAGTGGTCCAGTAGTTGGGACAGACAGGAGCGGCCTGCTCTAAACCCATGCTGTCCTGGGTTGTGCAATTGATGGGTATCAAGATGGGTGGCGATCTTGCTTCTTAGAACCCTTTCAAAGATTATGATATGGGACGTTAGCGCAATTGGTCTGTAGTTCTTTGCTATTGCTTTACTGCCCCCTTTGTGGAGCGGGGCTATGTCTGTTGTTTTTAGTAGCTGCGGGACGATCCCGCAAATGTTGTGAAATATAAACGTACATTGCCAGGGGTATCTGCAAATATGGAAT
The DNA here is from genome assembly GCA_009830355.1 of Cherax destructor. Classification (NCBI taxonomy): domain Eukaryota; kingdom Metazoa; phylum Arthropoda; class Malacostraca; order Decapoda; family Parastacidae; genus Cherax; species Cherax destructor. The sequence continues at coordinate 394,411 of WNWK01000463.1, forward strand.
AAGATATGCAGTGGTACCCCGAGTTTCGGCCATAATTCGTTCCAGAAGGCTGTTCGAGTGCCCTTACCAAACGAATTTGTTCCTATAAGGAATAATGTAAATTAGATTGGCAAGAGGTTGGGGTTAAAAGATAAAGAATCTAACACAAAGTGGGAGTTGTCACAGCTGCTTTTTGCTGATGACACTGTGCTTTTGGGAGATTCTGAAGAGAAGTTGCAGAGGTTGGTGGATGAGTTTGGTAGGGTATGTAAAAGAAGGAAATTGAAAATGAATATAGGAAAGAGTAATGTGATGAGGATAACAAAAAGATTAGGTGATGAAAGATTGGATATCAGATTGGAGGGAGAGAGTATGGAGGAGGTGAATATATTCTCGATATTTAGGAGTGGACGTGTCAGCAGATGGGTCTATGAAGGATGAGGTGAATCATAGAATTGATGTGGGGTAAAAGGGTAAGTGGTGCACTTAGGAGTCTGTGGAGACAAAGAACTTTGTCCGTGGAAGCAAAGAAAGGAATGTATAGTTATACCAACACTCTTATATGGGTGTGAAGCATGGGTGGTGAATGTTGCAACAAGGAGAAGGCTGGAGGCAACGGAGATGTCATGTCTGAGATCAATGTGTGGTGTGAATATAATGCAGCGAATTCGTAGTGTGGAAATTAGGAGGAGGTGCGGGATTACCAAGACTATTATCCAGAGGGCTTAGGAGGGGTTGTTGAGGTGGTTTGGACATGTAGAGAGGATGGAACAAAGTAGAATGACTTTGAGAGTGTATAAATCTGTAGTGGAGGGAAGGCGGGGTAGGGGTCGGCCTAGGAAAGGTTGGAGGGAGGGGGTAAAGGAGGTTTTGTGTGGGAGGGGCTTGGACTTCCAGCAAGTATGTATGAGCATATTTGATAGGAGTGAATGGAGACAAATGGTTTTTAATACTTGATGTGCTGTTGGAATGAAAGCAAAGTAACATTTATGAAGGGATTCAGGGAAACCGGCAGGCCGGACTTGAGTCCTGGAGATTGAAAGTACAGTGCCTGCACTCTGAAGGAGGGATCTTAAATGTTGCAGTTTTATAACTGTAGTGTAAGCATGCCTCTGGTAAGACAGTGATAGAGTGAATGATGATGAAAGGTTTTCTTTTTCGGGCCACCCTGCCTTGGTGGGAAACGGCTGATGTGTTAATAAAAAAAAAAATAGATTAGTCCATTTCAGACCCCCAAAAATACACTTACACAAGCACTTACAATAATACACTTACATAATTGTTCAAGTTGGGAGCTGTACGAAACTCTGGGTATCACTATATTCCCACACATCAGAAAGTTTTCCAATATGTTATAAAGGGAGTGTTGTTTCGTTAAAGATTGCAAGTTTTTTCAACCTGAGATGTGTAAATCATTACTACAGACCAGAAAATCTTAAGATAGGTTGTCCCAAATGTTACGTAAAAAGAACACAATGATATGAAATTGTTAAGCAAATGAATGCATGGTAAACAAAGATTATTTTTAGGCAGAGAGAGCAATGATCTGAAAGAAGAAACAGGACAAATATTGAGAGACAACATGGGGGGGGGGAGGTTAGAGATACTTGGCAATAAAACACACTGGAACTTTCTATTATCTTGTTTAGATGCGAGTTTGATTACTAACACATAAAATACTGTACTATCTTGCTTTATTCCCAAATTGTAGTGGAGGGAAGGAGGGGTAGGGGTCATCCTAAGAAAGGATGGAGAGAAGGGCTGAAAGAGGTGTTGTGTGTCAGGGGGCTTGGACATACAGCTGGCATGTGTGAGCTTGTTGGATAGGAGTGAATGGAGACGAATGGTTCTTGGGACTTGATGAACTGTTGGAGTGTGAACAGGATAATATTTTGTGAAAGGATTCAGGGCATCCAGTTAGCCAGACTTCAGTTCTGGAGGTGGGAAGTACAATGCCTGCACTTTAAAGGAGGGGTTTGGGATATTTGCTGTTTGGAGTGACATCTGAACTATCATACCTGCTAGCCTCTGCAGAGACAATGATTATGTGTGAATGATGGTGAAAGTGTTTCTTTCTTTTTTTGGGTCATCCTGCCTCTGTGGGAGTTGTCCAGCGTGTTGGAAAAAATAAATGCTTCATTATTATAACAGAGTGAAAGTGAATAAATTAAAGAATGGGATGGTTAGTGAGAGGTATGAGCAACTGCTGGAAGAAAGGTAGACTGATGCAGGAGAAAGTAATGCAGTTGAGATGTTGTGTAGATTTTAAAATGCAATTTTAATGTGTACAGCAGAAGTTTATTATAAAAGGGAGGAAGCAGGAGGGAAGCAACTCATCCTCCAACTTTTTTGTGTGGAAGAAAATGCATGCTCTAAGTTAGTACGATGTGCCCTGCACTGCCAGATGTAAGCGACCCAATTTTTATTTTGTTATTGTTGGTTACTTGTAAGTAAATATTGGTTATGGTAATATATGTTAGCCTAGCTAAGTCAACCATGCCTGATCTAACCAAAAATGACAAATATTAAAATTCCAGGATATGTTAGATCACACAAAAATGCACGAATGGTAATTTGGAAGACATTACACATACCAATTGGCGAACAGGTTGAGGGAAGAGGAAAGATTGGTAAGATGATGAGGTAAAAAGGGAATATGTGCTTCGAAGAATCGAGTTCAACTTCAAGTTGTCAGTGCATCCTTTCGAGCACAGCCCATAAAATACCATGCTATACATCTGGCAGTTTCTTTTATCATTCTTTGTAGCTCCAAGTCTGATAGTTTCCATGTACAGTATAGTACAATAGCTATTTAGTTCACATCTGTAAGCGTCCTGCATTTAATTGCATGAGTAGAAACACAGGCATGCATACACAGATTTGCATGGTTTGTCAAAGCACATTTTTTTTTTTTTTACTGTGTAATTTTTGCTTGACAAAGTTCCTAAACTAAAATACGTACTGTATATTAGTCTTTATAGTGAAATGCTTAAAATGAATTAGTTTTATTGGTTCTCTAGGGGATGACAGACACAACAAGCATGGACTCAGAAACATCTGTTACATCATCCACGTCTTCACTCCTTTGCAAAGTCGGACCAGCTTCTTCATCAGGCCATGACCGAACATTACCCAATGTCCTCACCAGGATAAGGAACATCATAGATAATCGAGGCTCTGTTAGTATAAACATTATTTCTACAGCACTTTTTATTGCAGTTCAACATATTAATTATAAAGTTGTATTGTTATTGGGAAAAATGTAAATACTATACTTGCTCTGGAATTAGGATTACTATACTGTACTTAAATAATTTATAGTTCACATGTGGCTTTTTGCTATGCAGTATCATAGCAGTTGTTCACTCCTGGAACTTCTCAGACTTAAGGATAAGAATGAGAGTGTAATGGTTATAATTCTTATGCTTTTTTTTCAACAAACCTGCCATATCCCACTGAAGCAGGGTGGCCCAAAAAAGAAAAGCGAAAGTTTCTCTTTTTAACTTTAGTAATGTATACAGGAGAAGGGGTTACTAGCCCCTTGCTCCAATGGTTATAATTATAACCATAATTTTTAAAGGGGTGGACTAGTAAGACAGTGGAATGCCTTGGTCAGATAACCAAAAGCTCCAGCTGTGGGTCATCATATGACTAAGACCTGCATCGGGAAACACTTGTCCTATTTCCTGACAAACCTTACCTAATCTAACCTTGAGGACAGGGTTTCATGGTCAGTCACACACTAACTATTAGGAAATTGTTAGGTATATTTTTAAATCTTCACATTTATCTAAGCAATATTTCTTATATTTACTAATATTTAATGAAAGAGGTTTTGGATTTACATGATAAGTCATTTTTGTATCTTTCATATGACTGCTTTACTTATCACTCATTAAGTTACTGTCCTTTCAAGAAGGAAGGGGATGAAGTGCACAATGTTGGTGAAGATTTAATCCAAGGAATTGGAGCTACCCTCTTTTTTTTCTCAGATCAAACCTAATTTCTTTCCATTTCCCAGGTGCTGTATAACCCCTGTAGGTATAACACTTCAAAAGAATTTAACAGTAATACCAGTGATATGAATTTATTGGGCATGTTTTCCTTACTTTCAAAAAGTTCATATTTTACGGGATAAATTGAAAACTAGTCCATCAAGTTTATATATTTTTCTAATCGTTGATGATGCATCAATAATGTCATGACAGTTCAGTAATTAACATAATCATAAACTCAGCAACATGATTGGCATGAATTTAATTAATGACTAATGATATGCCAGTAAAGCTAATTATTGCCAGTAAGTTCTTTTCTTCCTTCGTTGCTTTAAAACTAATTGATTCCTAATTGTTCCGTCTGTTAGTGCGAATGTGTCTTAACATGGGGCATTTGTAAATTGGATGGAGGAAGTTTGAATTAATAAAAGTGTGTACTATTGTCCAAGGTAGGTTGGTAGACAGCAATTGCCCAGGGAAGTACTACTGTCCTGCCAAGTGAGTGTAAGATGAAAGCCTACCAGCAATCCTACCATGATGGTAGGATTTCTTGTGTCTTTTTTCTGTCTCGTAAACATGCAAGATTTCAGGTATGTCTTGCTACTTCTACTTACACTTAGTCACACTACACATGCATGTACAGTGGACCCTCGGTTTTCATTCACCTCCAAACTCGAACAATTATGTAAGTATATTTTCGTAAGTGCTTTTATAAGTGTATTTTTGGGGGTGTGAAATGACTAATCTAATTTACATTTGTCCTTATGGGAACAAATTCGTTCGGTAAGGGCACTCAAACAGCATTCTGGAAAGAATTTTCAATGGAAACCGAGGGTCCACTGTACAAGCATATATACACACACCCATCTGGGTTTTCTTCTATTTTCTTACTAGATCTTGTTCTTGTTTATTTCCTCTTATCTCCATGGGTAAGTGGAACAGAATTCTTCCTCCGTAAGCCATGCGTGTTGTAAGAGGCGACTAAAATGCTGTGAGCAAGGGCTAGTAACCCCTCCTGTATACATTAATAAAGTTAAAAAAGAGAAACTTTTGTTTTTCTTTTTGGGCCACCTGCTTTGGTGGGATATGGTTGGTTTGTTGAAAGATGAAGAAAGTGTACTATTGTTTGTACATTTTACTTGGCAGACTCCTCAACAGTACAAAGATTCCGACTTCAAACAGTATTGGCTACCGGACAGTGTAAGTCGAGAATGTTACGAATGTGAGGAAAAGTTTACTACATTCCGTCGAAGGCATCACTGCAGAGTTTGTGGTCAAATCTTTTGCTCAAGATGCTGTAATAGTATGATTCCAGGAAAGATCATTGGATACACTGGTAAGTAATCATATTTTTTCTTAGTTGAAAATAAGGAGTATTTTCAGTTTAGGCTAATTTTGTAATTTATTGTTTTTTTCACAGAACTGTGGTATTTTGTTTTACAGTGAGATCAAGGTGGAGTTTCACAATTAATAACATTTTCCAATGCAAAGTAAATTTGTGTGATGTTAGGATGCTTACATTTCATAACATATTCTTACATTCTTCAGTGTAGGTATTAAAATTTGTAAATTTCATTCACCTTGAAAATATTACCCATTAATAAATTGACTCCACCCTCTTTTTAATATAAAATTGGGCTTAAAAACCTTGACTTAAACTCATGCACTGTACATACTGTAGGTATAGCTTTTTTTCCTACACTAAAACAAGTAATCACTGTTAGCTGGGAAAATGCTAAGGTGATTTGAGATATTACCTTATGTTTATGCTGCATTAATAGTTAATTGACCTTATTTTAATCATTTACTATATGAATGTATAACAGTGTAGTAAATAAAATTAATCTCAATTTTTTTTTTTTTTTTTGCAAGGTGAATTGCGAGTTTGCACATATTGCTGCAAAGTAGTCCTCTCCTACCTGCAGTCAAGCAACCTGGCTGCTGATGTTTTAGCAGATCTGCGGGCATTACAGGAAGAGTTGTTGCCACCCACACATGGTCAGCCATTAGGTTCGCACTATCAGGATGCCACATTATACAGCTTCTCGGGATCCAACACTCCTCTAGCAACACCGAGGGGAACTCTCCGTCGGCGACCATCACTTGGCTTCCAAGAAGAGAAGTATGCAACCAGAACCAGGTATGAAGAAAAACTTTGCTGATTGTTGTCAGTAAAAATGGATTATCTACCTAGGTCAGGGTCAAGGGATTATTTATAACCAGGACATTTAGGAAGCTGCCCTCTTTCCATGTACTTCCTCCTTAGTTAAGTTCTTGGAGTTTAAATTTTTTGTATTTATTGAAATTCCTGGTACATTTACTTTCAGCAAGCATGATTTATTCTTACAAGTAATCTGCACTTATATATGAATGTTTTTTTCCCACAAGTAATCTGCCCATATGTATGCTAACAGTATTAACACAGTACAAAACAATTAACCTCTTCTTAATTCTTTCACCCCATGTTTGGATTTTATGTTAGAATAAGCAAGAGGTTGTTGCACTTCACCTTTCCAGTATAATTCTGCATTATAGATTTGATTTGCAGCTGTTCTGAGACCAAACTAGCAAATTCATCCACAGTTTATCAATATCATCTTTATCTGCACTTCATTAACTTGGTAAACTAGCCATAAGAATAATGTTTTATTTTATATAGAATTTGTGCTTATGTCAGTACATTAGATTTAGTCATTAATATAAGATTTCCACTGTTGATTTTGTTAAGGTCAGTAAAGCAAACTACCAGTAGTTCCTCTGTGAGCACTTTTCAACCATCAACCACTCTATTTTTTTATACCTTCCTGTTTACTGCTAGGTGAATAGGGACAGTAGGTGTAAGGAAGGTTGCTTATCTCCTCTTTTATTCTCCTTATAGTTGGTTCCAAGACTTTATTGTGCATTTTCATGTATTTTTGCAAATTTGTAATTGGTTATCATATCTCTGGTCCAGTAAAAGCAAATCTAATATACTTTGAATCTTTCTTTTTATATTGTTTGTGCCTTTGTGTAGTTGTATTCTTATATGGATATTTTTTTTAAATTGTGTAATGTTTACAAGGACAGTACATACTGCATATAAAAAATTTTTATCCTCAGGTATTCTAGTGGAGATTTTCAAGCATTTGGTGTCCACCGTGACAATGATCAGATGACCGCAGAACGTCAGTTGTTGTTGAGAGATTCGCAGCAGCTTCACTCATTATGGTCACACATGGCAGGGGGGACTGGAGGACTTCCTTTGGGCTCTCATCGACATCGTCTTAAATCATTCCACAACTGTTTCATAGGAAAGGATCTAGTGCAGTGGCTCCTTGTTAATGACAAAGCATCTAGTAGGTAAGTTAAATTTGGCTTAGATTGCAGCTAATGTTCTGTTTTTATTATGCACAATAGGATGACTAGGAGGGTATATATAAATCTGGGGTGGAGGGGAAGGGGTAGGTATCATCAAAGGAAGGGTTTTAGGGAGGGGAGTAAAAGAGGCTTTGGCTCTTAAGTTTTTGGGACTTAAACATCCCGAAGACTTGTGTGAGTGAGTAAGGTAGAAGTGAAGAGAGACGAGAGGTTTTTAATAGCCATGCTGTTGGATTGTGTGCAAGGTAACTTTTATGAAGGGGAAGCTGGTTAGCAGAATTGAGTCCTGGAGGTAAGAATGGTAGTGCTTGCACTCTGAAGGAGGGGTGGGGATGTTGCAGCTGCAGGGTAATCTGATTGTGATATCAACTCACTTCTGGAAAAATGGCAATAGAATGAATGATGGTGAATGTGTTTTCTTCTTTAGGTGGTCACCCTTGGTGAGAGATGACTGTTAAAAAAAATTATATATTCCTTGAAGGGGATGATTATAGTGGTTTCCCAAGTTTTTCATCCTTTGAGTTTCCCTGTGATAACATGAGAATGTTTCTGCTGATTGACTTTGAAATTTTATCAGTTGTATATCATACTTAAAGGAAAGTTTATCTTGTTATTAAGTTGTGTATGTGCTAATAAATGTTCTCTGGAGAAGAACAGTGTTGTTACTAACAGGATGATGTGAGGTGGCTGCCAGCTGGTATGAATTGACTGTTAGCTGGTATGACTTTACTGCTAACATTGAAGTATTAACAGTATAACATCATAGTAAGAGTTCCTAAACATTATACTCTGTATCTTTATCATTTCTGTTTCTATTTTTGGGGAATGGGCATGAACTAATTTATCATTTGTATATAGTACGGTACTAGTTCTTTCTTTCTTTCAACACGTCGGCCGTTTCCCACTGAAGCGGGGTGGCCCAAAAGGAAAAACGAAAGTTTCTCCTTTTACATTTAGTAATATATACAGGAGAAGGGGTTACTAGCCCCTTGCTCCCGGCATTTTAGTCGCCTCTTACAACACGCATGGCTTACGGAGGAAGAATTCTGTTCCACTTCCCCATGGAGAAGTACGGTACTAGTTATTTACCTTAATTATTTTTATAAACAATGCCAATTTTGCAGAAAAATGCATTTGCTCTGTATCATTTGCTATTATTAATAAAAATATTAAAGCTTCAAAAGTTTCTTGTGGCTTATTCTCATTTTCATTCCAGAGCTTCAGCAGTAGCCATTGGCCAAGCACTGCTAGAAGCAGGTTATTTGGTGTGCATATCCCAGCCAGAGCAGGTGTTCGTTGATGACTATGTTCTGTACCGTCCATTGCGTCCAAACAGTGGAAATTCAGAGAGAGAAGTGCAAGAAGGCTTGAGTCGCACTCAAGATGGAGGGCAAGAACCTCTTTGGGTAAAGCAGATTTCAAACATGGCAGAAGATTCAGGTTGGTATTTGCGGTTTGGAGTGACATATGAACTGTTGTATCTGCGTGCCTCTGCAAAGACAGTGATTGTATGTGAATGATGGTGAAGGTGTTTCTTTCTTTTTTGGGTCACCTTGCCTTGGTGAGAGACACCCAGCATGTACGTATTACGATACATTTTGAACACTTTATGCTTAGGTAGAGTACTGATAATATTTTGCAAGTTCAGTCATTTTAAAAGATGCATTTATAATTTTACAGTTTTTCATCCATTAGAAAGATCAGCTTTTTCATTCAATATGAAGTGGACCAAGCATGATGTAGACCATTCCTGTGTATCCATGCCTTGTATACACTGCCTAAACAAATACTTCTTCCTCAATTCTAAAGTTGAAATGCCTCATCAAGAATACTACTGAATGGACAGCATGCACATTTTTACATGAAATCCTTATAGAGGGGAATATTTGTGATGCTTGTTGATTACTGAGCAAGCATGGGCAAATTTATAATGTTGCTTAGGACATTTATTGTTGCTGGAGCTGGAATGTTCAGTAATTTAATTTAATTTTTTATCTATATTGATGTACTGTATTGTATTTATTTCCTCTCTGTATAATTAATTTAAGACTTCTTAGATGCCTAATGATTTACAGTGAGTTCCAGAGGATCACCCAGTAATAATATGATATATGATGAACCTGGACATAGTGTAGAAACACCAACTTCTATTACCTCATCCACCTCAAACTACTGCCTTGATCTCAACCTTCAGGACAATGTTGTCTCAATGAGAAAGCCTCTAAACATATCTAGGTGAGTTCCTATAGAAGGCTGTTAATATACAGTGGAACCCCGGTTAACGAAAAAAATTCATTGCAGAATCCTGCTCAAGTGCCATTACCGAACGAATTTACTTCCTTAAGAAAAAATGTCATTTAGGTTAGTCTATTTCAGACCCCCAAAAATACACTTCCACAAGCACTTACAATATTATACTTACATAATTGCACGATTTTCGGGGTGTTTGTTAACCGGGGTTCCACTGTATTTCACTAAATTTTAAGATAAATACCATAAATTACCTTTATTGTATGTGCATCTTGGTCTTAAAATCATCTATTATCACTGCATTACTCCCTTTCCACTTGTTTATTTGGCTTACCCACTTCTCCATACTCACCTCTAGCTCTTTCCTCTTAAAAGATTCTGTTTATGCCCCATGCATGAAATAGCTGCCTCCTTTAATCTTTCTTTCAACACGTCAGCTGTTTCCCATCGAGGCAGGGTGGCCCAAAAGGAAAAACGAAAGTTTTTCCTTTTACATTTAGTAATATATACAGGAGAAGGAGTTACTAGCCTCTTGCTCCCGGCATTTTAGTCGCATGGCTTACGGAGGAAGAATTCTGTTCCACTTCCCCATCCATATTTAATAAAATCCACATTTTGCACCACCTATTTAATGGCTTACCTCATTCATACTGAGCTACCAAGTCCATTTGTTACTGTTGCTTTCTTATCTTATTTATTTCTTAAAACTGATTATCGTTCTTTGCAAAATTTGCTGATAACGACACTCATTCTCTCATTTGCTTTTTACATGCTCTCACTACTGTTGTTTAGTCTTTCTGTTTCTCTATACTCTTCTTTCCTTTTATCATTTTTGCATTGTATACTTTCCTTGTATCACTGTTGTATTGTAAAACCTTTCATATGCTATCCTTTTCTCCCTTACCACCCATTTTACCTATTCATTTCACTAAGACTAATAAAAAATCTAAACTTTACTATGCTGAATAGTCTTGAATAGGGGTTGCTCCAAGAATAATTGGAGGGAGGGAGTAAAGGAGACTTAGAGTTGTAGGGGCTTGAACATCCAACAGGTTTGTTTGTCTGTGTTGGAGAGGAGTGAATGGAGACAAGTTGTTTTTAATGGTCATACTGTTGAAGGATAAGCAGGATAACATTTATGAAGGGATTGAGGGGAAAACACTTAGCCAGGCTTGAGTTCTGGAGGTGAGGAGAGCGGTGCCTGCACTCTGTAGGAGAGATGGTGGTAGTGGTGATGTAGTTAGAGGTCATTATTAATTTATGAATTGTGTTGTCAGCAGCTTGTGGCAAGATTGCAAATTGAATGATGATGAATGTGTTTTCTTCTTTGAGTCATCCTGCCTTTGTGGGAGATGGTCATTGAGGTAAAAAAAAAAATGGACATCATTCACCGAGCTCTAGTAAAGCGACGTCACCACGAGTGGGTTCTTCAATCTAAATACAGAGAAGTTAGAACAAGCAGTATATCTAGTGCAAGAGGTCAAATGAGTATTAGTTAAAAGTGGGTTAACGTATTAAAGATAACATATTGGGTTATCTTTTAAAATAGGTCAGACAATTACAGTACATGAGCGATGGCAGTAGGCCTCTTGGAGTGCTCCCTGGTGCAGGCAATAGATGGGATGTTGCTGGCTGGTGTTGTCTAATTGCAGTATCCAGGTTGGATAGTAATCATTTTGCCAAAATTCTGGAATTGTTACAACTATTAGATTTCTGTGGGATGTTGCTAGTAGTATATAACTTCTATCTTGGTGGTCTCTAACACTTTTGATGGCATAGGTCATTATCGCATGTATTTAATTTGGCTTCTCAATTCTTCATGAGGTGCCCCAGCGTGCTTCCGTAATAGACACAAGCATTGTTCAGGATTGCAGTTCAAATTATATTTTTGAGATTTGGAAGAATTCTAAATAGTAGAGCTCCAATTATGAGATGTTACTGAAATATAATTTTTTACCTGTTTTAAAAAATAAAGGTAGGAATAACTTTTCAAGAGCAGTAATGTAAATTAACAGTGTTCAATGATATCTTTAGTGATGTATTAGCTGTGGCACTCATTAGTTAAAGGTAATACAAGGCGAATTCTTTTCAGCAGACGGAGCAGCTTGGATAGTGATGTGGTTGATAGTAAAAGCCCCGTAGGCAGTCCTTTAGGCGAAGCCCCATATTCTACAACAGTTTCTGCAGCACTAAGCGCGAGTGCTCAGATGTCACTCTCAAGGGAGGCCTTAGGAGGAACTACTGCTGTTATGGCTGAGGAAGTCTTACAGGTAATTATTATAGGCTGATTAGTTCTGTTTGTATCTACTTTTATACAGTATTGTGCAATAAAATGGAAACTTCAATAAAATCTTGCTAAGTCAATCTTGGATATTACAAAAATATGTTTGGTTCAAGTAATAATATTGAAGTGCAGTAACAATAAAAGTAATAATGCACTACTGTAATAGTTCTATTACCTGTAGCATCTGATGGCCCTGAGAATACTCTGAACCTTTCTGTCACGCATAGTACAACTTAAAAGTATTAGAATTCCTGTTTAAAACTTGATAAACCAGTGGTTGCTCTGCAAGCTTAGCTCAGTACAAGTAGCAAATGCTCATTAGTCATAATTCTTGTTAACCTCGTGGGTCTTACCGACAGAGTATCTGTTAGTGGCTGCAGGATTCATTGTTACCTTCATACCTTTTTTTATCTGTTGCTCACATATGCAAATAATAGCTGGCTTATCATGTCATATTTATGATTATTTATGAATTAGTATAATGTTTAATAGGTCTGACATTTCCTGTAATTGTTTTACATGATTGTAGGATTGCTGGTGTCCTTTTTCTGTCTTATAAACATGCAAGGTTTCAGGTACGTCTTGCTACTTCTACTTACACTTAGGTCACACTACCCATACATGTACAAGCATATATATACATACCCCTCTGGGTTTTCTTCTATTTTCTTGCTAGTTCTTGTTCTTGTTTATTTCCTCTTATCTCCATGGAAAGTGGAACAATTCTTCCTCCATAAGCCATGCGTGTCGTAAGAGGCGACTAAAATGCTGGGAGCATGGGGCTTGTAACCCCTTCTCCTGTATACATTACTAAAGTTATGAAGAGAAACTTTTGTTTTTCTTTTTGGGCCACCCTGCCTCAGTAGGATACGGCTTGTTTGTTGAAAGGAGGTCTGACATTTGTATTTTTTTTCTTTCAACAAACTGGCTGTATCCCACTGAGGCAGGGTGACCTAAAAAGAAAAATGAAAGTTTTTCTTTTTAAATTTAGTAGTACATTTGTAGATACTGTACTGTATTTATGAATTGTAATACATACAGTGGACCCCCGGAGTTCGTGAGCGTCGGAGTTCGTGAAAATCGGTGTTCGTGATGTTTTTTCGCGAAAATTTTGGTTCGGTGTTCGCGAATCCGCTCGGAGTTCATGATTCTCATAGAGGAATATGTCCAGAACCGATAGTGTTTCAAAATAACTCTGATATAAATTATACTCTAGAGGTTTCAAAGGAGGGTCCTTCCTTATTTCCTCTTAATGTAGTAACTAGGGCTATGACCCGCTCAGCAAATGTCTTACCTTCTAATCCCAAGGATGATGAAGATATGGGTATCGGATTGCTATTTAGTGCCCAGACGCATACGCGTGGCCTGAGCGGGCCCGGGCACTCCATTCAGCGTCAGTGTGCTATTGTTTACCAGCGAGCGACCGCCACCCACGCATTCGTACCATATATATTGTCATTATTCCAGTGTTTTTAGTGCTTGCAACTGCTAAATAAGCCACCATGGTCTCCAAGAAAACTCCTAGTGCCAGGCCTGTGGTAAAGAATGTCAGAAATACGGTAGAATTGAAGAAGGAGAGCATTGCAAAATATGAAAGTGGAGTTTGTGTGACTGAGCTGGCCAGGCAGTAGGGCAAAGCCCATTCAACCATCACTTCCATTGTGGCCAAGGGAAAGGAACTCAAGGACGCTGTTGTTGCGAAAGGTGCAAGTATGGTCACAAAACAGAGATCTCAAGTGCTGGAAGAAGTGGAGAGGTTATTGTTGGTGTGGATCAACGAGAAACAATTAGCAGGAGATAGTGTTACACAGGCGATAATATCTGAAAAAGAAAGGCAGTTGCATGATAATCTCGTCAAGAAAATGCCTGCAACGAGTGCTGAAGTGAACGAATTTAAAGCCAGCAAAGGCTGGTTTGACAGATTTAAGAAGCGTAGTGACAAGGCATGGTGAGGTAGCCAGTTCTGACAAAAGTGTGGCTGAAAATTACATGAATGAATTCAAGGGGTACATAGAGGCTGAACAATTCAAACCCCAACAAATGTTCAATTGTGGCAAAACAGGCCTGTTTTGGAAGAAAATGCCAAACAGGACCTTTATTACACAGGAGGAAAAGGCACTGCCAGGACACAAGCCTATGAAAGACAGGCTAACTCTCATGTTGTGTGCTAGTGCTAGCGGGGATTTTATAGTGAAGCCTTTAGTGGTGTATCACTCTGAAAATCCCCGAGCGTTTCATGAAGTGTTTGGCCCCAGTGTGAAGAAATATCTCGAGGAAAATAATTTGCCACTTAAGTGCCTCCTGATAATCGGCAATGCTCCTTGTCATCCTCCAGACTTGGAAGAGCAAATTGTGCAGGACTTTAAGTTCATCAAAGTGAAGTTCTTGCCCCTTAATACTACTACTCTCCTCCAGCCCATGGACCAGCAGGTCATTTCAAACTTTAAAAAACTCTACACCAAAGCAATGTTTCAAAAGTGCTTTGAAGTGACCACAGACATTAATTTGACCCTGAAAGAGTTTTGGAAAGATCATTTCAATATCCTGCATTGTGTAAACCTTATAGGTAAGGCTTGGGAGGGGGTGACTACCAGGACTTTGAACTCTGCCTGGAGAAAATTGTGGCCAGACTATGTCCCAGAGAGGGATTTTGAAGGTTTTGGGGATGAGCCTCAGAACACTGAGCCTGAGCCTGTTGTGGAAGACATTGTGGCACTGGGCAAGTCCATGGGGTTGGATGTTAGTACCGAAGATGTGGAAGAGTTGGTGGAGGAGGACAATGAAGAGATAACCACTGAAGATCTGCAAGAGCTTCAACAGCAACAACAGACCACAGTTCAGGAAAATGGTTCAGAGGAGGAGGAGGAGGAACAGAGATGGAGGAAGTTGCCTTCTTCAAGGATTAGGGAAATCTGTGTCAAATGGACTGATGTGCAAGGCTTTATGGATGAATATCACCCTAACAAAGCTGTTGCAGGCTGTGCTGGCAACCTGTACAATGACAATGTGGTGTCCCATTTCAGGGATGTTTTAAAGAAACACCAGACACAGAGCTCCCTGGACAGATTTTTTGTGAGAGAAAGTTCCAGTGACTCTCAAGCTGGTTCTAGTGGCATTAAAAGAAAAAGGCCAGTAACCCCAGAAAAGAACTTGGTACCTGCAGTGTTAATGGAAGGGGATTCCCCTTCCAAACACTAGCAACTCTTCCATCCTCTCCCCTCCTCTCGTCTTCCACACATCAACAACTCTTCAATAAAGGTAAGTGACATGTTATTGTATTATTATTTATTTATTTCTCATTGTTTTCTGTGTAATTTAATGTATATTTAACGTAAAAACTAAATTTATTTTAATACTTTTGGGTATCTGGAATGGATTAATTTTATTTCCATTATTTCTTATGGGGAAAATAGATTCGGAGTTCGTGATATTCGGTGTTTGCCGGGCCCTCTGGAACGGATTAATCACGAACTCCGGGGTCCACTGTACCACATACCATTATATTTGGAGAGATCTCTTGTTTCAGCTTCTCACTGGAGGCTCTTTATGTAGTTCTGCACTGCAGGGCTTTTTAGTTCTCTTGTAGTTTCTCACTGGGTGGGAGTAATGGCCTTGTGAATAAAATCCTTTGTCTTGCTAAACTGCTTCATATTACTTGCATTCTAGGCTCTACGAGGTCATGATAGAAAACAGTCTCAGGCGAGGACAAGCTGGCAACAAGAAGGAAATCACAATTTGGACAATGAAGAAATGGTTATTAAACAGAGACTTAAGTAAGTTGCAAATTCATTTGTCCCTTTAATGTCATAGAAGTTTCTTTTTTTTCACCTTATTAATTTTTGATGCATCCAGAAATGATTGATAAGAGACACCATAATCTTCTTATCAAGATTTTTATTTTTTATAGGAATCTTAGAAATTGATAAGATACACCATAATCTCCTTATCAAGATCTTTATTTTTTATAGGAACCTTAGAAAAAACTACTTTTATCACTTTTGTAAATTAAAAGCATGTGAACAGAGTGAGCTTGTTATTCAACAACATTTTGCTGTCTGTGAAGCTTTGTCAAGTACGTACCATACATTATTTGACACAGCAAGCAAAACATTAAATAATAGGCTTACTCTGTCCATGTTTTTTTGATTCATCATTAGTTGACCTCTGCTCATATTTCATTTTACTGAGATATGGTAATCCTGGAGTTCTTGCCTTATTTTAACCCTTCACCTCTAGTTAAACAAAAGAGATCTTGAATCACAGTTAAATCTATTCATGAAATCAGTGCTTGGAAATATTTACAACATTATCTAATGAACACATGATAAGAACAAGTTCAGCTCACCTAGCAACATTGTAATGTACATACTCTAATTGCAGTGCCATGTGGGGATCTCACGAAACTGCTCTCTTGTGTCAGCTCCTTGATTCTGGTGGTCTGTCATCATCCTGGGCAGAAGTAATCCTTCCCATTGTTCACACCGTCACAGACATTATCCGTCCAGATGTCAAGAACGATAGTGATGACATGGATATACGCCAGTGAGTAAATCTTCTTTCTATTGGTGATGGTATGGATTTGTCTTCTCTAATTAACATATCTATGTTAAAGTTTTTGCCCTATTAATTTTTTGTTCTGATACATTAGCATCCAAATGAGAACTTGAAAAAGCTTATTGTTTTAAATTCAAGCTAACTGTACCATATTTACAATGTGGCAGTGTAATAGTTCAGTATCTTGATGAGCTGGGCATTTTTGCAGGAAATATGGAACATATTCCATAGTACTATACCAGGTAATATGGCTAGTAATCTTAGCTGAAATTGCTTACCTAGATTTTTTTGCAAAAGCTTATTTTTGTGTGATACACTTTTTTGAGTTTGGAAGGGTGATGTTGAGCTTCTGGTCCCTCATTACTTTTAGCCACCTGGTACGAAATAGCTGTATCAAGTGTATCATCTGTATGGAATCTAATTCCACTGTATCATTATCGAGTTCATTAGTACCAAACTTGCACACGAAAATCATTCCCTATGAAAGCAAAAGACTCGGCAGACGATGCAACATCCCCCCAATGAAAAGCAGGGGTGCCACTAGCACGATAAGAGACAACACAATAAGTGTCAGGGGTCCAAGACTGTTCAACTGCCTCCCAGCATACATAAGGGGGATTACCAATAAACCCCTGGCTGTCTTCAAGCAGGCACTGGACAAGCACCTGAAGTCACTACCTGACCAGCTGGGCTGTGGCTATTACGTCGGTTTGTGTGGGGCCAACAGTAACAGCCTGGTTGATCAAGCCCTGATCCACCATGAGGCCTGGTCACAGACCGGGCCGCGGGGGCATTGACCCCCGGAACCCTCTTCAGGTAAACTCCAGGTATACTACTCTTATGTTGAAGAACTGTGTATACAGTGGACCCCCGGTTTACGTTATTAATTCGTTCCAGAATGCTGTTCAAGTACCGTTACCAAACGAATTTGTTCCCATAAGGAATAATGTAAATTAGATTAGTCCTTTTAGACCCCCAAAAATACACATACAAAAGCACTTACAAAAATACACTTACATAATTGTTCGAGTTTGGAGCCTAACGTAAACCGGGTGTCCACTGTATTAGTATCAGCAACTGGTCACTACTAGTTGCTCACCTTACCTGTTCAATTACAGTGCTGCACATTCTTTTGGCCCTCTGTCATGTGCATGTGTAGTACCCCCATGTGTGCTGCCTGCAGCATAATGGCAGTCTCATTTATCAGGGGTTGAGGCTGGCATCAGGTCATGAGGTGTGACTGCTCCAGTGTTGCTTGTGTCAAATAAACTATGTTATTGGGTAGTATATACTTGTGGTCAAATGGGGAGCAAATTTTTCTTTTGTCATAATTATTTTCATAAGTTTACACTATAATTAATAATTATACTATCAGTCTTTAGTATTTTTTTTAGTTATCCCTTCTAAGTGCAAAAAACAATCTTAGTAGTAAGATTGAAATTGATGAAAGCTTAAATATTATTATTTAGAATTATTATGATAATTTTAAACGTTTCTCTTTCAGATACGTGCAGTTTAAGAAAGTTCCAGGAGGCAGTCGGAGTGAATGTGAAATACTGAATGGAGCAGTGTGTACAAAGAATGTTGCAGACAAATCCATGGCTGTACGACTTACAGACCCACAAATTCTGTTGGTTGCCTCTACTATAGATTACCAACGAGGAAATGACAATAAGCTCTTGGCGCTTGACAATCTTTTACTACAAGTAAATATATGTACTGTATATTGATGCTATTGCTCAGGAAATCTGTAGTTTTAATATAATATTTTTGTTAATTAATTTATAATTATTTGAACAATAATTATTTCACTATTTTTTAGCAGATATTTGAGGGTGTGTAAAGGTAGAAAGTTGAAAGTGAACATAGATAAGAGTAAGGTGATGAGGGTATCAAACGATTTAGATAAAGAAAAATTGGATATCACATTGGAGAGAGGGAGTATGGAAGAAATGAATGTTTTCAGATATTTGGGAATTGACTTGTCAGCGGATTTGTTTATGAAGGATGAGGTTAACCATAGAATTGATGAAGGAAAAAAGGCGAGTGGTGCGTTGAGGTATCTGTGGAGACAAAAAACGTTATCTATGGAGGCAAAGAAGGGAATGTATGAAAGTATAGTGGTACCAACACTCTTATATGGGTGTGAAGCTTAGGTTGTAAATGCTGTGGCAAGGGGGTGGCTGGAGGCAGTGGAGATGTCTTGTCTAAGGGCAATGTGTGGTGTAAATATTATGCAGAAAATTCGGAATGTGGAAATTAGAAGGTGTGGAGTTACTAAAAGTATTAGTCAGAGGGCTGAAGAGGGGTTGTTGAGGTGGTTTGGTCATTTAGAGAGAATGGATCAAAGTAGAATAACTTGGAGAGCGTATAAATCTGTAGGGAAAGGAAGGCGGGGCAGGGGTCGTCCTCGAAAAGATTGGAGGGAGGGGGTAAAGGAGGTTTTTTGGGCAAGGGGCTTGGACTTCCAGCAAGCGTGTGTGAGCGTGTTAGATAGGAGTGAATGGAGACGAATGGGTTTTGGGACCTGATGAGCTGTTGGAGTGTGAGCAGGGTAATATTTAGTGAAGGGATTCAGGGAAACCGGTCATTATATTTAGCCGGACTTGAATCCTGGAAATGGGAAGTACAATGCCTGCACTTTAAAGGAGGGGTCTGGGATATTGACAGTTTGGAGGGACTAATTCTAAACTGTCATATCTGAGTGCCTCTGCAAAGACAGTGATTATGTATGAGTGAGGTGAAAGTGTTGAATGATGATGAAAGTATTTTCTTTTTGGGGATTTTCTTTCTTTTTGAGTCACCCTGCCTCTGTGGGAGACGACAGACTTGTTGAAAAAAAAAAATTTAGGCATGCATTAAATATGTTTACAGACAAACATCTGATTTGTATGATCATTATTGGTGATAGGTAAAGTAAGTGTAAGTGGAGTACAAGGAGTAATGAGAGGAGTGGGCATATAAGAAGGCAGTGTTAAGGTTTATTAGTGAGTGTGAGGGAAGTAACTTGAGCAGTAAGGAAGTTAAAAGTAGAGAAAGCAAAAGTGCATGATCTTTTGGTTGTAATGATTACAGTATGTGGGAATAAAGTGTTGGAGTGGTTAGTGTAATTGTTTAATATGTATTAAAGATGATGAAAGGTGTCTAAAGACTAGGTTAAAGCATATGTGGTTTCTTTATACAATAGTTAGACAAGGAGAGTAAAAGAGAAAAAAATTGTTGCATTTAAATATTTGAAAAAAATCCATAGACTGGGTGGATAGGGAAGTAATGAGGTTTTTTTGCAAATGTATGAAAGTTGTTGAAAGGTTTTAATATGTTCAGGAAAAGAGTGAAGCTTGGGGCAGGGTATATAGAGGGGAATATTTTCTGATGTCCAAGGAGGGATATAATTTTAGCAATTAATATCAGAGAATGGAGTATATACAGTTTCAAAGCAAGAAGTGTATAAACTATATTTATTTTAATTTACAGGAAGCAGACTATCTCAAGAATGTTGTAGCAAAAATTGTCTCTTACAAGCCTGATATTATCTTGGTTGAAAAGAGCGTAGCATTTTTAGCACGAGAATATCTACAGGTAAGATTGCTTAATTATGACGAAACTTATTTTTTAACTACTGTATATATAGCCATAGTTAAGTTTCTGGGTCTATCCAGACTGGAAAAAAACAGGTTTTTGGGGCCTCAACCCTTCCCACAAAGTGGGAGTTGCTGCAGTTGCTTTTTGCTGATGACATTGTGCTTTTGGGAGATTTTCAGAAGAAGTTGCAAAGGTTAGTGGACTAATTTGGAAGGGTATGTAAAAGAAGGAAATAAAAGTAAACATAGGAAAGAGCATCCACATAAGCCAAAACACTGTTGATCATCACAGTAGTTCCTCTGCAGCAAGCCTTGTCAGGAGTATCCTTAATGACAACAAGAGTATAACTGTTCAGTCACAATGCCAAATGCTTATGCAAATACAATGACATTAATGCCTTATTAATTAAAACAATTAAATGATATCTTTTGTTCTTACTTTTTATTCATATTTAATATATCTGATTATACAGCTTAGTATTATTGGGCAGGTATGGCAATTTGCTCTACTAATGAAATGTGTTGTCTGATAAGACAGAAATGTCAGATGGTCCTGCTACTGTTTTATTACATATACTACTAGTAAGTTTAATATATAATGGAAAGGTTAAATTAGACAACAGAGCCTGAGTCTTATTAGCCTATGGGCTAATCTGGCCCTTTTTTCTGAAGTATATCTCAGATTTTTTAACACGTCGGCCATTTCCCACCGAGGCAGGGTATCTCAGATCTATCTTTCTTTCAATAAATCGGCCGTTTCCCACCAAGGCGGGGTGGCCCAAAAAGAAAAACAAAAGTTTTTCTTTTTAACTTTAGTAATGTATACAGGAGAAGGGGTTACTAGCCCCTTGCTCCCTGCATTTTAGTAGACTCTTACGACATGCATGGCTTACGGAGGAAGAATTCTGTTCCACTTCCCCATGGAGATAAGATGAAATAAGAACAAGAACTAGGAAGAAAATAGAGGAAAATCCAGAGGGGTGTATTTTTTTTTTTTTTTTTTTCAACAAGTCGGCCGTCTCCCACCGAGGCAGGGTGACCCAAAAAGAAAGAAAATCCCCAAAAAGAAAAAACTTTCATCATCATTCAACACTTTCACCACACTCATACATAATCACTGTCTTGGCAGAGGAGCTCAGATACTACAGCTGAGAAAAGTCCCTCCCAGCTGTCACTATCTCAGACCCCTCCTTTAAAGTGCAGGCATTGTACTTCCCATTTCCAGGACTCAAGTCCAACTAAATCAATTAACTGGTTTCCCTGAATCCCTTCACACAATGTTACCCTGCTCACACTCCAACAGATCGTCATGTCCCAAAAACCATTCGTCTCCATTCACTCCTATCTAACACGCTCACACATGCTTGCTGGAAGTCCAAGCCCTCGCCCACAAAACCTCCTTTACCCCTTCCCTCCAACCTTTTCTAGGACGACCCCTACCCCGCCTTCCTTCCCCTACAGATTTATACGCTCTCCAAGTCATTCTACTTTGATCCATTCTCTCTAAATGACCAAACCACCTCAACAACCCCTCTTCAGCCCTCTGACAAATACTTTTAGTAACTCCACACCTTCTCCTAATTTCCACATTCCGAATTTTCTGCATAATATTTACACCACACATTGCCCTTAGACAGGACATCTCCACTGCCTCCAGCCTCCTCCTCGCTGCAGCATTTGCAACCCATGCTTCACACCCATATAAGAGTGTTGGTACCACTATACTTTCGTACATTCCCTTCTTTGCCTCCATGGATAACGTTTTTTGTCTCCACAGATACCTCAATGCACCACTCACCTTTTTTCCTTCATCAATTCTATGGTTAACCTCATCCTTCATAAACCCATCTGCTGACACATCAACTCCCAAATATCTGAAAACATTTACTTCTTCCATAATCCCTCTCTCCAATGTGATATCCAATTTTTCTTTATTTAAATCGTTTGATACCCTCATCACCTTACTCTTATCTATGTTCACTTTTAACTTTCTACCTTTACACACTCTCCCAAACTCGTCCACTAACCTTTGCAACTTTTCTTTAGAATCTCCCATAAGCACAGTATCATCAGCAAAAAGTAACTGTGTCAACTCCCATTTTGCATTTAATTCTCCATAATTTAATCCGAAGCCTCTCCCCAACACCCTAGCATTTACTTCTTTTACAACCCCATCTATAAATATATTAAACAACCATGGTGACATTACACAACCCTGTCTAAGACCTACTTTTACCGGGAAGTAATCTCCCTCTCTCCTACACACCCTAACCTGAGCCTCACTATCCTCATAAAAACTCTTTACAGCCTTCAGTAACTTACTACCTATTCCATACACTTGCAACATTTGCCACATTGCTCCCCTATCCACTCTATCATATGCCTTTTCTAAATCCATAAATGCAATAAAAACTTCTCTACCTTTATCTAAATACTGTTCACATATATGCTTCACTGTAAACACTTGATCTACACATCCCCTACCCACTCTAAAGCCTCCTTGCTCATCTGCAATCCTACTCTCTGTCTTACCTCTAATTCTTTCAATAATAACCCTGCCATACACTTTACCTGGTATACTCAGTAAACTTATTCCCCTATAATTTTTACATTCTCTTTTATCCCCTTCCCTTTATATAAAGGAACTATACATGCTCGCTGCCAATCCCTAGGTACCTTCCCTCTTTCATACATTTATTAAACAAAAATACCAACCACTCCAGCACTATATCCCCCTGCTTTTAACATTTCTGTCATGATTCCGTCAATTCCAGCTGCTTTACCCCTTTCATTCTACGTAATGCCTCACGCACCTCCCCCACACTCACATCCTGCTCTTCTTCACTCCTAAACGATGTTGTACCTCCCTGGCCAGTACATGAAATTATCGCCTCCCTCTTTTCATCGACATTTAAAAGTTCCTCAAAATATTCCCGCCATCTACCCAATACCTCCAGCTCCCCATCTACTAACTCCCTACTCTGTTTTTAACTGACAAATCCATTCGTTCCTAGGCTTTCTTACCTTGTTTATCTCACTCCAAAAATTTTTCTTGTTTTCAGCAAAATTTCTTGACAGATCCTCTCCCATTCTTTCATCCGCTCTTCTTTTGCACTCTCTCACCACTCTCTTCACCTTTCTTTTACTCTCCATATACTCTGCTCTTCTACTAACACTTCTGTTTTGTAAAAACCTCTCATAAGCTACCTTTTTCTCTTTTATCACACCCTTTACTTCTTCATTCCACCACTCACTCCTCTTTCCTCCTGCACCCACCCTCCTATAACCACAAACTTCTGCCCCACATTCTAATACTGCATTTTTAAAACTATCCCAACTCTCTTCAACCCCCCCACTACTCCTACTTGCACTAGCCCACCTTTCTGCCAATAGTTGCTTATATCTCACCCTAACTTCCTCCTCCCTTAGTTTATACACTTTTACCTCTCTCTTACTTGCTGTTGCCATTTTCCTTTTGTCCCATCTACCTTTTACTCTAACTGTAGCTACAACCAAATAATGATCTGATATATCCGCTGCCCCTCTATAATCATGTACATCCTGAAGCCTACTCATCAACCTTTTATCCACCAATACATAATCCAACAAACTACTTTCCTTACGTGCTATATCATACCTTGTATATTTATTTATCCTCTTTTTCATAAAATATGTATTACTTATTACCAAACCTCTTTCTACACATAGCTCAATTAATGGCTCCCCATTTACATTTACCCCTGGCACCCCAAATTTACCTACTACTCCATCCACAACATTTTTACCCACTTAAGCATTAAGATCCCCAACCACAATTACTCTCTCACTTGGTTCAAAACTCCCCACACACTCACTCAACATTTCCCAAAATCTCTCTCTCTCTTCTACACTTCTCTCTTCTCCAGGTGCATAAACACTTACTATAACCCACTTTTCACATCCAACCTTTATTTTACTCCACATAATCCTTGAATTTATACATTTATATTCCTTCTTTACCTGCCATAACTGATTATTCAACATTATTGCCACTCCTTCTTTAGCTCTAACTCTATTTGAAACCCCTGATCTAATCCCATTTATTTCTCCCCACTGAAACTCTCCTACCCCCTTCAGCTTTGTCTCACTTAAAGCCAGGACATCCAGCTTCTTTTCATTCATAACATCTACAATCATCTCTTTCTTATCATTCGCACAACATCCACGCACATTCAAACATCCCACTTTGACGATTTTCTTCTTCTTCTTTTTAGTAAGCTATACAGGAAAAGGGGTTACTAGCCCATTGTTCCCGGCATTTTAGTTGACTTTTACAACACGCATGGCTTACGGAGGAAAGATTCTTATTCCACTTCCCCATGGAAATGAAAGGGAAAAGCAATAAGAACAAGAACTCTTAAGATAAAATCAAAGAAAACTCAGATGAGTGTGTATACAATAAACGTGTACATGTTTGCGTAGTGTGACCTAAGTGTAAGTAGAAGTAGCAAGACGTACCTGAAATCTTGCATGTTTATGAGACAGAAAAAAGACACCAGCAATCCTACCATCATGTAAAACAGTTTCAGGTTTCTGTTTCACAGTCACCTGGCAGGATGGTAGTACCTCCCTGAGTGGTTGCTGTCTACCAACCTACTACCTAATATATATATATATATTTATATATATATGCTTGTACATGAATGTGTAGTGTGACCCCCTACCATCATGTTAAACAATTACAGGCTTTTGTTTTACACTCAATTGGCAGGACGGTAGTACCTCCCTGGGCAGTTGCTGATGATTCACTGTTAATCATTTTTTTTAACACATTGCTCGTTTCTCACCGAAGCGGGGTGAGCCCAAAAGAAAGAAAAACCCAAAAAAAAAGAAAAAACTTAAATCATTCAACAATTTCACCATCACTCATACATAATCACTGTCTTTGCAGAGGCACTCAGATACGACAGTTTAGACGTCCCTCCAAACTGCCAATATCCTAAACCCCTTCTTTAAAGTGCAGGCATTGTACTTCCCATTTCCAGGACTCAAGTCTTGCTAACCTGTTTCCCTGAATCCCTTCACAAAATATTACCCTGCTCACACTTCAACAGCTCATCAGGTCCCAAAAACCATTCATCATTCACTCCTATCAAACACGCTCATGCTTGCTTGCTGGAAGTCTAAGCCCCTCACACACAAAACCTCCTTTACCCCTTCCCTCCAACCTTTCTTAGGCTGACCTCTACCCCACCTTCCCTCCACTGCAGATTTATACACTTTCGAAGTCATTCTATTTTGTTCCAACCTCTCTACATGTCCGAACCGCCTCAACAACCCTCCTCAGCCGTCTGGATAATAGTTTTGGTAATTCCGCACCTCCTAATTTCCAAACTACGAATTCTCTACATTATATTCACACCACACATTGCCCTCAGACATGACATCTTCACTCCTCCAGCCTTTTTTTTGTTGCAACATTCACCACCCATGCTTCACACCCATATAAGTGTTGGTATAACTACACTCTCATACATTTATCTCTTTGCTTCAGTGGATAAAGTTCTTTGTCTCCACAGACTCCTCAGTGCACCACTCACCTTTTCCCCCTCATCAATTCTATGATTCACCTCATCTTTCATAGACCCATCTGCTGACACGTCCACTGCTAAATATCTGAATACATTCACCTCCTCCATACTCTCTCCCTCCAATCTGTTATCCAATCTTTCGTTACCAATCTTTTTTGTTATCCTCATCACCTTACTCTTTTCTGTATTCACTTTTAATTTTCTTCTTTTACATACCCTACCAAACTCATCCACCAACCTCTGCAACTTCTCTTCAGAATCTTCCAAAAGCACAGTGTCATCAGCAAAGAGCAACTGTGACAACTCCCACTTTGTGTTAGATTCTTTGTATATTAATAATTACAATATTCTACAGGCTCATGGTATCACACTAGTCATGAATGTGAAGCCATCAGTAATGGAGCGAGTTGCAAGATGTACGCAAGCAGAATTGGTGTCCTCTATTGATGCCCAGTTAACCAGGCCCACATTAGGAATGTGTCACAATTTTTATGTGAGGTCCTTTTCTTTTCAAGGAAAAAACAAGTTAAAAACTTTAATGTTCTTCGATGGCTGTGCTACTCATTTAGGGTGTACTGTGATTCTTCGGGGTGCCACAAATGCAGAACTGAAGCGGGTGAAGAAAATTATGTATTTTATGATATATGCAGTGTACAACTGGAAACTGGAAAGGTCATTCTTAATAGACGAATTCATTTTAATACCTCCACTTCCCTCTGAAAGTTTTGATCTAGAGGACCAAGTATTTGAAGATGAGCATCCTCAAAATGGGAAAACTGAAAACCTTGATCCAGATGAAATCTCAGGAAAGGATTCTAATGAAAGTGAAGATAAAGGTAAAGGTGACCTTGAAGCTAGTAGTGACTCGGGAATTTTAACTCAAAGCTTGGAAAATAACAAAAGTCAGTTTTTTAAGGAGTGTTTGGAAAAGGAGTCTCTATGCTCCTCAGGGGAAACATGTGTGCCAGTGGTTGGGACTTCAGACAAGGCTAAGTTGTCTCGAACGATCAGTGATTTCAGTGATCCATTACACTCATATCTTAATTTGGGTGTATCTCCTCAAGAAGGCCCTCTTGAGTCTTCCCATCACTCCTTCTCAGTTGCTGAATTACCATTTTCCAATAGTTTCAGAAAAGCATTGGAGGAGACAATTTTTTCATGTTCTCCTTATCTTAAGTACAGCGTTCCCTATCTTGAATCAGAAGCCGGGAGAAACTGCTTATTACGGAAATATTTCAAGAAGAATTTGTATTTTTCGGTACAGTTAGAAAAAGACAACTTTATGCGCCGCCCACGCTTTTCAGAGATGGATGCCAAAGAACTGAAGGATGAAAATCAGAATGTAGAAATTAGATCTCCACATGAATTCATTGAGATGAAACTAACCAAAGAAGTTACTGATAAAGATATCAGAGCAGTTTTAGCAGACTTTCGAGCACGAGGTGGGCAGATGAGAAATACATGCAGATGTGAGGGATCTTTCACAGAACCAAAGGACCAGAAACACCTACATGCCTCTTCATCATTGGAAAAATCGGAATCTCATGGACAAGTTGTTATTGAGGGACTGTCCATTGATGGTACAGGTGAGCCTTTATATTAGATTTGCAATTACTATTTTATAATTTATGTAAAATAGATGTATTGAATATATATTGAGTGTAGATATCTTCAGATTCAGGTATTTATTTTTTAGTTTCTTGTAAATAGTGCTTGCATTTATATTATGCCCATCTTTTTCCACTTGTTTATCAGTAGGCTCCCAGAAATTAAAATATTTTTTTTTTTTCAACAAGTCGGCCGTCTCCCACCGAGGCAGGGTGACCCAAAAAGAAAGAAAATCCCCAAAAAGAAAATACTTTAATCATCATTCAACACTTTCACCACACTCATACATAATCACTGTCTTTGCAGAGGCGCTCAGATACGACAGCTGAGAATAAGTCCGTCCCAGCTGTCACTATCCCAGACCCCTCCTTTAAAGTGCAGGCATTGTACTTCCCATTTCCAGGACTCAAGTCCAACTAAATCAATTAACTGGTTTCCCTGAATCCCTTCACAAAATGTCACCCTGCTCGTCAGGTCCCAAAAACCATTCGTCTCCATTCACTCCTATCGAACACGTATTTTTCCTGTTTTTATTTTTATTTTAAATTTTGCTCTTCTGGAGAAACTCTTAACAATTTTGAAAAACTTTTGTTCTGTCTTTCCATTTCTGGAGGGTGTTTTGTATACTCTAGTTTGTCTCTTGTTAATATTTTTTTCAAATTGAAATAGCACTTGGTATTTTTTACATGGCCAAATAATTTTTTTTCATGAAAGTTTATACTGTATTGCTGATGTGTAATTTTTTTTGCTTTTCTCTGATATTTCAGGATCCACATCCAGTATTAATGCTAGTAACCACAATAATAACAAACAAAATGTTAATAATTTTTGGAGTGGGCAGAGTGGGTTGATGCTTACGTCTGATGGACGTGTTGATGCTCTTCACCCCTTCAATCACCAGCGATTATCTCTTCTTTTTTCAAGCTATTCCCAGTCGCTTGAGTCACCTCCTGCTTTCTGTGTTAATCCTTGGTGAGTCATAACTTTTTGGAACTTGGACAATGAATGATAAAATGTACAAATTTAATTTATTTTTGCTGAATCACAAATTTTGTAACCATGAAGTGTTGGGGACTTATGATAGATTAAGCAGAGATTATTATCGACATTGTATTTTTATTAGTTGCCTGACCCATTTATCACTATAACTGAAAGAAGCATTCAAAGAATTGTTGAATTATTAGGTAGATATTTCTTTGACAAATTATAATGAGTACTGAACGAACGTTTTTTCTTTTCAGGGTTTTAACAATGGATTTTTATGGCAGGAATGATATCCCTCTTGGAGCCTTCCTAGAACGCTACTGTTTTAGCCCTACGTATACCTGCCCATCTAGTCAGTGTTCTGTGGCAGTGGTAGATCATATCAGAAAGTTTGTTCATGATACTGGTTGTGTGGATGTTCTGCTGAGACGCCTTGATACTGTCCTAGATGACTCTAACTCAGGGTCGATACTTATGTGGAGCTGGTGTAAAGTTTGTCGTCAGGTAAGAAAGGATTTAGTGTAATCCAACATAATCAGAACATAACTCCTCTGCATTTCTCTACAATTCACAAATAACCCGCACATAGGAGAAAGAGGCTTATGATGATGTTTTGGTCTGACTTGGTCAGACCAATATGTATACTAATGTATATAGAAGATTTATTCTAATTTACTAAAATGTATCCTGTTTGTAATTCAGAATTCTCTTAATTTTTTTTTTTTTTGTTAACTGCATGGATATTTGTAATTTCTTAAATGAGAGCAGTTATAAATGTCATTTTTGGGGCAACATAAATACCTTAGTATTTCATAGCAGTAATAATATATGGTGCTCTGTATGCATTAGCTGTTACTAGAGCCTAGAGTCTTGAGAAAGTTATATCTGCACTCACCATCTTTTCCTGATGGGGTTTTCTGGAAATTCCTGTGAATGTAATTAATATTAAATCTGCTTGGCATGGATGATAATCATCTGATTATGAATCCCTTTCTACCGACCTGGGCCGGATGTACCAGCGAATCTACTACAATGCAATACAATATACCCAACCACAAGCCAATGCACAGACCCTCTCCCATGCTTCATTTGAGCATTTTATGGGACAGACTCGATGTTCATCTGATGAATTTGATCATATTAATGAACAAGTATGCCTTCTTGTCAATCAGGATCAAGGTTATATTACTTTTTGTGCAGGACTTTTTGAGGTTTCAGTAACTGGTGTTAGACACTTATCAGGCATACCCACTGACTTCAGTTCTGGAAAGGCCAACCAGGTTGGCCTTTCCAGAAATTCTTCTTAAAGTTTAATATCTGCTCTAAAGTTTCTCTAGATCACTTCAAAGTGACTGCCTGCCTTCTCACAGGTTTGACATTCCCCTTACATTACTTGCAAATGTGACTCTAATTCTCGCTTCCATGCCAATTTTGCCTCATTTGCATGAGGTTTTGGAAGGAAGACTTCTCTTTAATGTTACTACAGAAGACCACTATTCACTTTTAGGATATTCTCATTTAATCAGTGTAGCTTTTATTTTTTTCATTTGTGAATTGTTGGTGAAAATGCTTTACATGATTATTAATATTCTCCCACTACACTGCTGCCAAACCATTCATATATAAATATATATGGCATCAACATCTTAGCATGAAGCAGACCTACATAAATTTCTACATATTATAAACCAATACCTTCTATACATTCATTGTCTTGAAATTACTAAATGTTTGTCTTTTTTTGGGCCTTGAATTTACTTTCATAATTAGGGAATTTTTCCTACAATTCACTAACACAGTCAAGTTTGGTACTGTCAGTAGCAAGGCTTTCAGATCTTATAGCTCCTTTTCCATAGTGTTTCCACTTGCATGTCTTACCAGAGTTTCTATTACGAACTTCAGATGTTGATTTACTATCTGAAAAGACATTTTTTTTTTTCAACACGTCGGCAGTCTCCTCCCACCAAGGCAGGGTGACCCAAAAAGAAAGAAAATCCCCAAAAGAAAATACTTTCATCATCATTCAACACTTTCACCTCACTCACACATAATCACTGTCTTTGCAGAGGCGCTAAGATGCGACAGTTCAGAAAACCCCTCCAAACCGCCAATATCTCAAACCCCTCCTTTAAAGTGCAGGTATTGTACTTCCCATTTCCAGGACTCAAGTCCAACTAAATCAATTAACTGGTTTTCCTGAATCCCTTCACCATTCACTCCTATCTAACACGCTCACACACGCTTGCTGGAAGTCCAAGCCCCTTGCTCACAAAACCTCCTTTACCCCCTCCCTCCAACCTTTTCGAGTACGATCCCTACCCCGCCTTCCTTCCCCTACAGATTTATACACTCTCCAAGTCATTCTACTTTGACCCATTCTCTCTAAATGACCAAACCACCTCAACAACCCCTCTTCAGCCCTCTGACAAATACTTTTAGTAACTCCACACCTCCTAATTTCCACACTCCAAATTTTCTGCATAATATTTACACCACACAGTGCCCTTAGACAGGACATCTCCACTGCCTCCAGCCGCCTCCTTGCTGCAGCCTTTGCAACCCATGCTTCACACCCATATAAGAGTGTTGGTACCACTATACTTTCGTACATTCCCTTCTTTGCCTCCATGGATAATGTTTTTTGTCTCCACAGATACCTCAACGCACCACTCACCTTTTTTTAATTCATCAATTCTATGGTTTCTTTTTCTTTTTAGTAATCTATATGGGAAAAGGGGTTACTAGCCCATTGTTCTCGGCATTTTAGTTGACTTTTACAACACGCATGGCTTAGGGAGGAAAGATTCTTTTTCCACTTCCCCATGGATATGAAAGGAAAAGCAAGAACAAGAACTATTAAGATAAAATCAAAGAAAACTCAGATGAGTATGTATACAAAACGTGTACATGCATGTGTAGTGTGACCTAAGTGTAAGTAGAAATAGCAAGACGTACCTGAAATCTTGCATGTTTATGAGACAGAAAAAAGACACCAACAATCCTACCATCATGTAAAACAAATACACTCACTTGGCAGGACTCAGTGTATAAAGTTCAAACTTCAAAAATATACCCAATACACCTTTCATGTAAACAAAACATAGGTTGGCACTAGGTGAGTGGGGGCCAAAAACAGTAAGTACAGCAGTAAGTGGCCTCCATGTCCAACAAGTTAGTTTCACAGTGGCCAATCCTTGGGTGGGCAGTTGACCAGCAGTTTGAATCTAGCCATTAGGGAAAACCCAAATAAGTACGTATAGAAAAGAAAAACACTGGGAACCTGATCGCATAAAGAAAACTTATTGCTTTTGAGTGTACACACTGATGGTTCTTCGATGTGACCCAGTGCAATTTGCCTGCTGTAATATCTTTGTTTTAATAAGTTAATGTAATGATTTCCAAGCATAGTTTTTGTTTTCACTTCAGGTTACTCCTGTGGTGCCTATGTCTTTAGAAACATGGTCACTGTCTTTCGCCAAATACCTGGAGCTACGCTTCTATGGTGGCAATTTTACAAGACGTGGAACAGATGGATGCCCTCATTCCCTCCATCATGATCATTTTCAGTATTTTGGTTTTAAGAATCAAGTAGCAGTTTTTAAGTAAGTCTGAGCAAATTTCAGTTATTAATGAATAATCTTGTAACCTGTATCTTAATTTTTTTTAACTTTCTCTTAATACAGTGGTACCTCGGTTAACAATGGTCCCCAAACTCGCAATTTTATGTAAGTTTATTTTTTAAATGCTTTTGTAAGTGTGTTTTTAGGGGTCTAAAAGGACTAGTCTATTTTACATTATTCCTTATGGGGATAAATTCTTTTGGTAATGGCACTTGAACAGCATTCTGGAACGAAAAAATATCGTTAACCGAGGTACCACTGTACCTTGTATAAGACCCTATAAAAAAAATGTGTAGTTTTCATACTAATCTAAGTTTGCCCAAAATGCTGTGCATCCTATGGACTTTTCTAATTGTTGTATAATTTCTACTGTAATTTGAAATGAAAATATTGAATTTGTGTCATTGTTGGTGATGATGCTCTCTCCTTTTTTTCTGCATTGGTACTCATCAGTTAAAATTATGAAGTTAAAAATATAAGTACTTTTTAACCCTTTCGGGGTTTCAGCCGTACTAGTATGGCTTACGCACCAGGGTTTTCGTCGTACTAGTACGCCTAAATTCTAGCACCCTCAAATCAAGTGGAAACAGGCTGGTAGGCCTAGATGTGAGAGAATGGGTCTGTGCGGTCAGTGTGCGCATTATAAAAAATCCTGCACCACACAGTGCATAATGAGGAAAAAAAAAACTGACCGTGTTTTTGGTTTAAAACAACGACTTTGCAGTCTATTTTCGTATAGTATTTATGCTTGTATACTCGTTTTCTTAGTCTCATTTGATAGAATGGATGATATATTACAGAAATAGAGATAATTTTGACTGGTTTCACGATGACAAGTACCTTGAAACTGAGCGCAAAGTATACCTGGAGTATACTTGGAGAGAGTTCCAGGGGTCAATGCCCCTGCGGTCCGGTTGATCAATAATTAATCATGAATCATGGGACTAACAGAAAGTAGCGAAAATGTTCGATTTTTGCTGATGTTCAAGAGTAAACAAATCATGCCATGCGTCCAATACACATCAACTGGGTAGTCTAATATTCTTGCACAAGTGCGCTGATATTATTTATACCATTTTTACAATGATGCAGTTGTATACACAACAGTAAATCTTCTATTTTTTGTGAGAACAAAAATTAAAAATGGAAAGCAAAAGTAATGTAAGAGGGGCCTGGAGACGTGACTAATGAACAGATAAAATGTTATTTTAGTGCCAGGAATGTCTGTCTTGTTTATTCTGGACCCTATTTTGAAATTAGCATCTTTTGAAATTTGTGTGAAATTGGCCAAATTGCGAATTTCTGACCACCTTATTGGGTAGTTGAAATCGGTAAATTGGCGGTTTCTTATACTCAATTGATAGAACAAATGGAATTCTAGTGAAATAGCTATAATTTTAGTAGACTGAAACATTGGAATTTGCCGAAAATAGGGCTCAAAGTGGGCGAAATCGCCGATGCGTAAATGTCATTGATACCGCTAACTTTGCGAGAGCATAATTTCGTTAGTTTTCCATCAAATTTCATAATTTTGGTGGCGTTATGATCAGAAAAAGATTCTCTATCATTTCATAAGAAAAAATAATTTATTTCTTTTCCGAAAAATTTGGGACCCTGAGAACGAGTTTCGGAGAGGGCCTTTGGACCCCCAAAGGGTTAAAGAACTTTAATATCAGAATTTTATACTTGCTGACACTGTAAAGCTGTTAGTGGATATACTGTGTTTTTTTTTTATTAACACTGGGTGTCTTCCACCGAGGCAGGATGACCCGAAAATGAAACATTTTTCACCATCATTCACACTATCACTGTCTTGCTAGAGGCGCAAAGATACGACAGTAATTTGAGAAAGTTACTACCTGATACAGTGGTACCTCGGTTAACGATATTTTTTCGTTCCAGAATGCTGTTCAAGTGCCATTACCAAACGAATTTATCCCCATAAGGAATAATGTAAAATAGACTAGTCCTTTTAGACCCCTAAAAATACACTTACAAAACCATTTAAAAAAATAAACTTACATAAAAGGGCGAGTTTGGGGACCATTGTTAACCGAGGTACCACTGTATTATGTAAAATATTCTTGGTTATATACCTGTGATTGGTTTAAAGAGCTCTACTCTCACAGGCCAGACTTCCTTGCTTACTGCCTGATCACTCATAGGTTTACTAGCTTATCACAACCTGGTTGATCTGGCACTTATTATGCTTACTCAAAAATGTGCTGAGAGGTGTCATAAAATTAAAGGTGCACTAATACAACATTGTGCAAGGAGAAGGTACATATGACAAGAAATGCAAAACAACCATTGTGAAAAAATAGTGAACTTCCATTATCACATTATCAGTTCCTTGATAATGTGAGAAATCATGAAACCGCTTGTAAGTTCATTATTTTTCACAGTGGTTGTTTTGCATATTGTGATATCACCTCTTTACTGTGATCTTATTGCATGGTAAGAGATGAGTACTCACCTATATGTACTCCCTATGTGTAGTTGCAGGGGCTGAGTCTTAGCTCCTGGCATTGCTTCTCAACTTGCCACTTGCCGGATTCACTCTCTTAGTTTTCTGGGCCCTGTTGTACCTATTTTTAAAAGTATGTATGAAGTTTGCCTACTGCTACTTTTTCGTTGACGTCATTCCACTTCCTGACCACCCTGAGACTGAAGAAATGCTTCCTGACTCATCTGTGTCTTTAAGTACCACCAAGTAAATGTTTCCTGCCTCTCAAATAGCTTGTCCTTATTTGCCCTATCAATTCCTTTGTGCATTTTGCATGTTGTTATCATGTCTTCCCTGGTCGTTCTGTCTTTCAGGGTTGTTAGATTCAATTGCTTTAGCCTTTCCTCGTAATTCATACCCTTTAGCTTTGGAACTAGTCTTGTTACATACTTTTGTACTTTCTCTAGTTTCTTATGCTTCCTTAGGTGTGGATTCCATACTGGTGTTGTGTACTCCAAGATGGGCCTGACATGTTGTATAGAGCACCTGGAATGACTCTTTGTTGAGATTTCTGATGGTCACTCTCAGATTTGCCAAGCAAGCCATTGGCTTGCCTGGTAAATCTGAATCTGCCTCTGGTGTTATGGTAGGCACTGTGTTTACTCACAGGTCCTTCTTTGTGAATGAGTTCTGCAGTCTCTGCCCCCTATACTCTTTGTCCAATCTTCTGGTCCATTCCCCAATCTTCATAACCTTGTATTTGCTGAGGTTGAATTCAGGCAACCACTTATGTGACCAACCCTGCAGTGAGTGCAGGGTAAACTAAAGTAGTTAATAGTTAAGTGGTACAGTGGTACCTCGACTTACGATATTTTTTCATTCCAGAATGCTGTTCAAGTGTCATTACCAAACGAATTTATCTCCTTAAGAAATGTTGTAAAATAGACTAGTCCTTTTAGACCCCCAAAATTACACTTACAAAAGCATTTAAAAAAATAAACTTACATACAAGGGTGAGTTTGGGGACCATCGTAAGTCGAGGTACCACTGTACTGTTAATTTTAGACCACTAAAAGTTTAAAATTGCAATTCTGTATTACAATACAGTTGGTTCCTAATTCAAGGAAGGAAATTATCCGATGTTTTTAAATGGTGGGTAGCCCAGGAATAGATTAGATTACAGTGGACCTTTCACTGAACAACCTAGATAGGGACTGGAAAGAATATTCATTAAGCTAAAAATGTATTAAGATATTTGCATTTTTACTCAGAAACTCGTGTTATAACTTTAGATAGGGACCAGGATGATAATATTCCATGTCTAATTTCTATTTTTTAAAATTCATTAGTCGTTCTTATGAACATCACTGTTAACCATATTAAAGCAATATTTGAAAAGAAATGCCATCAAATGCAAAATGAGCCTAAATCTGCAAAAAAATGTGGGCATAATTATATTTTATTCACTGATTTGATATTTGTGGGACTTTTTGTGGAACCCTTTTCGATTTGGGTATCCGACTATTTTTCCACTGAAAATAATTTTATTGTTTGAGAATATAAATTACATATCTTATTCTTTTCAGATATATTGGAATTACATTACGAGAAATTTTTCTTCCACCATCTGAGATGAAACTGTGCATCCATCCAATTACTCAATCATCCGTTGTGGAACTCATCAAGGGTGTGGCTATACAGGTAGGAGAACTCATCAAGGGTGTGGCTTTACAGGCTGGAGTAAAAAACAATCAGAAAAGAGAGAACTTCTTTCAACAGACTGGCTGTATCCCATCGAGGCAGGGTGGCCCAAAAGAAAAAATGAAAGTTTCTCTTTTTAAATTTAATAATATAGTATACAGGAGAAGGGGTTACTAGCCCCTTGCTCCCAAGAGGGATAACTACTACTATCTTTTTTCAACAAACTGGCCGTATCCCACCAAAGCAGGGTGGTCCAAAAAGAAAAACAAAAGTAAGAGGGATAACTATGGTAGCTAAATTATTTTTTTCACTTTTTTTAACAATTATATTTTTATTTGATGACATGAAAATGCCTCACTAGATCAAACTCAAACCTTCACTGCTTGTATATCTTAGTAAATTGAAGGTTTATATTATTATTAGGCAAGATAGGTCCTTATTTGCCAATTTTAGAACCAATTTATTGAGGGAATTCTACTGAGCCTTCTAGTGGAATAATACTTTGCAGCTTCTCTCAGACTCAACATGGTCTGTGTAGTCTATAATGTCATATGTGGAAAATGGGCCACTTTCAACAATGCTGTACCTTATTTACAGGGTCATTTTCTGGGCCTGACCTGTAAAGCTAAAATGGGGCTTCCCTGTATATTGTTACATCAGAAGCTAAAACATTTTTACAGAATACAGCAAATTATTTTGTACTTACAGTTAATCCTAGTGATAAATTCTTGTCTCTGCTCATTGAGAGGAAGAAATCCCTTTTCCCAAACTTACTTTTCCTTCCCAATAGACATGACTCCTAGCAGTGCTCCCTCCTTTTTCAAAGCCACACTGCCTTCACCCTAGTTATGCTTCACATCGGCAAATTCCACTTTTTCAGTTCCATCCTTCCTTCACCATAATTGTCACTCCTAGCAGCACTTTACCTCTTTCCAAAGCCACCTGCCATTCAACACACTTGTATCTCACCCCTTTTCTAAGCACACCCTTTCTTCATCATAGATGCACCTCTCGGCAGCTTTCTTTCCAAACCTGCCCTTCCTTCAAGTGTAGTTGAAAGAAGGCAGGTTTTGATTATGTTAGCAAATACAACTTTAAAGTTATTTTAAATGCAGTACTGTCACTAATTTCTCTTTTGTTTATTTTTACTGCAGGGCTACTCAGTGTTCTCTACAATTTTTGAGCGTGTTACAACACTTTCTTCTGAGTGTGGAAGCCGCTGGGAGCCTCTCATTGTGGAAATCACTGAACATCAGAATAAACAGCGCCTGACATTCAGAGAGAAGATTGAAAGCATACAGGTGCAACTTCTTTTATGTATTGTAATTGGATTTTGTCCATTTTTTTTTTTTTTCAACAAGTTGGCCGTCTCCCACCAAGGCAGGGTGACCCAAAAAGAAAGAAAATCCCCAAAAAGAAAATACTTTCATCATCATTCAACACTTTCACCACACTCATACATAATCACTGTCTTTGCAGAGGCGCTCAGATACGACAGCTGAGAATAGTCCCTCCCAGCTGTCACTATCCCAGACCCCTCCTTTAAAGTGCAGGCATTGTACTTCCCATTTCCAGGACTCAAGTCCAACTAAATCAATTAACTGGTTTCCCTGAATCCCTTCACAAAATGTTACCCTGCTCACACTCCAACAGCTCGTCAGGTCCCAAAAACCATTCGTCTCCATTCACTCCTATCTAACACTCTCACACATGCTTGCTGGAAGTCAAAGCCCCTTGCCCACAAAACCTCCTTTACCCCCTCCCTCCAACCTTTTCTAGGACGACCCCTACCCCGCCTTCCTTTCCCTACAGATTTATACGCTCTCCAAGTCATTCTACTTTGATCCATTCTCTCTAAATGACCAAACCACCTCAACAACCCCTCTTCAGCCCTCTGACAAATACTTTTAGTAACTCCACACCTTCTCCTAATTTCCACATTCCGAATTTTCTGCATAATATTTACACCACACATTGCCCTTAGACAGGACATCTCCACTGCCTCCAGCCTCCTCCTCGCTGCAGCATTTGCAACCCATGCTTCACACCCATATAAGAGTGTTGGTACCACTATACTTTTGTACATTCCCTTCTTTGCCTCCATGTAGTAGGTTGGTAGTCAGCAACCACCCAGGGAGGTACTACCGTCCTGCCAAGTGAGTGTAAAACGAAAGCCTGTATTTGTTTTACATGATGGTAGGATTGCTGGTGTCTTTTTTCTGTCTCATAAACATGCAAGATTTCAGGTACGTCTTGCTACTTCTTCTTACACTTAGGTCACGCTACACATACATGTACACGTTTATGTATACACACTCATCCGAGTTTTCTTTGATTTTATCTTAATAGTTCTTGTTCTTATTGCTTTTCCTTTCATATCCATGGGGAAGTGGAATAAGAATCTTTCCTCCGTAAGCCATGCGTGTTGTAAAAGTCAACTAAAATGCCGGGAACAATGGGCTAGTAACCCCTTTTCCTGTATAACTTACTAAAAAGAAAAAGAAGATGTTATGAATGAAAAGAAGCTGGATGTCCTGGCTTTAAGTGAGACAAAGCTGAAGGGGGTAGGAGAGTTTCAGTGGGGAGAAATAAATGGGATTTGGTCAGGGGTTTCAAATAGAGTTAGAGCTAAAGAAGGAGTAGCAGTAATGTTGAATAATCAGTTATGGCAGGTAAAGAGGGAATATAAATGTATAAATTCAAGGATTATGTGGAGTTAAATAAAGGTTGGATGTGAAAAGTGGGTTATAGTAAGTGTTTATTTTGTCCATACATATGCTATATGTAATCTAGTTTTGTGTGTGCATGTGTTCTTATTTCTGTACTTGCTATTTGATTTATTGTCATAATTTTTCCAAGTTTATATTAGTTATTTGGGGGGATACTTGTACCTAATAACAAAAAAATGCACAATACCGTGACTGGAACAATACACACACAACCCGCACACACATATAAAAAAAAAAAAAGAGGAGCTTACGACGACGTTTCGGTCCGACTTGGACCATTTACAAAGTCACACTAACGTGACTTTAGTGTTACTTTGTAAATGGTCCAAGTCGGAACGAAACGTTGTCGTAAGCTCCTCTTTTTTTTTTTTATATGTGCGGGTTGTGTGTGTCTTGTACCTAATAGACAATTCTGATGAGGTATAGCGCAGCTTCCCTTGTAGTTGTACAGTATTTGTTAAAGTAATAATTCTTGTGATTTTTTTTGTGTTAACTTTGCTATCTCTCCAGAGATGTCTTCTCTGTTGGACAATCTTTGGTATACAGTGAAACCTCGGTTTTTGTATGCCCTAGTTTGTATGTAAAACTATATTATTCTCTATAAAATGTATTTTTTGTTAACATTTTTGGGTGTCTGGAATGGATTAATTGGATTTACATTATTTCTTATGGGAAATATTAACAAAAAATACATTTTATAAAGAAAGAACTATAGTTTTACATACAAACTAGGACATACAAAAACCAAGGTTCCACTGTATCTCCATTATATGGATATCTACAATGTTAATGCAAAAGCTGATGTTGAATAAGTCATAATACTGTGGTTGAGTTCTTCTTTTTCTTTTTAGTAATCTATACAGGAAAAGGGGTTACTAGCCCATTGTTCCCGGCATTTTAGTTGACTTTTACAACACGCATGGCTTACGGAGGAAAGACTTATTCCACTTCCCCATGCATTTATGGATTTAGAAAAGGCATATGATAGTGGATAGGGGAGCAATGTGGCAAATGTTGCAAGTGTATGGAATAGGTAGTAAGTTACTGAATGCTGTAAAGAGTTTTTATGAGAATAGTGAGGCTCAGGGTAAGGTGTGTAGGAGAGAGGGAGATTACTTCCCGGTAAAAGTAGGTCTTAGACAGGGACGTGTAATATCACCATGGTTGTTTAATATATTTATACATGAGGTTGTAAAAGAAGTGAATGCTAGGGTGTTGGGAAGAGGGGTGGGATTAAATTATGGGGAATCAAATGCAAAATGGGAGTTGACACAGTTACTTTTTGCTGATGATACTGTGCTTATGGGAGATTCTAAAGAAAAGTTGCAAAGGTTAGTGGACGAGTTTGGGAGGGTGTGTAAAGGTAGAAAGTTGAAAGTGAACATAGATAAGAGTAAGGTGATGAGGGTATCAAACGATTTAAATAAAGAAAATTGGATATCACATTGGAGAGATCGATTATGGAAGAAGTGAATGTTTTCAGATATTTGGGAGTTGACTTGTCAGTGGATGGGTTTATGAAGGATGAGGTTAACCATAGAATTGATGAAGGAAAAAAGGTGAGTGGTGCGTTGAGGTATCTGTGGAGACAAAAAAACGTTATCCATGGAGGGAAAGAAGGGAATGTACGAAAGTATAGTGGTATCAACACACTTATATGGGTGTGAAGCATGGGTTGCAATTGCTGCAGCGAGGAGGAGGCTGGAGGCAGTGGAGATGTCCTGTCTAAGGGCAATGTGTGGTGTAAATATTATGCAGAAAATTCGGAGTGTGGAAATTAGGAGGAGGTGTGAAGTTACTAAAAGTATTTTTCAGAGTGCTGAAGAGGGGTTGTTGAGGTGGTTTGGTCATTTAGAGAGAATGGATCAAAGTAGAATGACTTGAAGAGCGTATGAATCTGTAGGGAAAGGAAAGCAGGGTAGGGGTCATCCTCGAAAAGGTTGGAGGGAGGGGGTAAAGGAGGTTTTGTGGGCGAGGAGCTTGGACTTCCAGCAAGCATGTGTGAGCGTGTTAGATAGGAGTGAATGGAGACGAATGGTCTTTGGGACCTGGTGAGCTGTTGGAGTGTGAGCAGTGTAATATTTTGTGAAGGGATTTAGTTGGACTTGAGTCCTGGAAATGGGAAGTACAAAGCCTGCACTTTAAAGGAGGGGTTTGGGATATTGGCAGTTTGGAGGGACTTCTAAACTGTCGTATCTGAGCTCCTCTGCAAAGACAGTGATTATGTATGAGTGAGGTGAAAGTGTTGAATGATGATGAAAGTTTTTCTTTTTTGGGATTTTCTTTCTTTTTGGGTCACCCCTGCCTCGGTGGGAGACGGCTGACTTGTTGAAAAAAAAAAAAACTGTTATTGAGACAATTTACAAATAACCCACACTTAGGAGAAGAAATTTTTGATGAGTTTGGTCTATCCAAGGACTAAAATAATGTCATAAGTTTCCTTTCCTAACTACAGTTATTTATGAATACCATATAGGTTAGTAGGACAACTAGCACTTTCATTCATTAGGGTAGTAAGTCTATAAGCATGTACAGTATAGGTTACAATTATAAATAAAATTTAATCCCACTTGGAAATTAAAAAAAGCAAGATATGTAAATACTTAGCATTTAAATTTTTCACAGAAACAGTTGTGAAAACCTGTTAATAGAAATAAAAATACTCAGTATATTACTAGTATACTGTCATATTATTTAATGATGTATTTACATGTCTTTTCCAGCTGCAGCTAACGTCACCAACACTAGAAGCTCGGCGCCTTCATCCTCCCACACCTAACACTACTCATGAAGTTACTACAACAATGTTAGGAATCACGGATCAAGTTATTCTCATCAAGAGGCTCATTGCTCAAGTTGTCACTGACTGGAATGCCAAGGTTAGAATAAAAGCTCGTATAGATTTTGGCCATAATTAACATTTTCATTAAATATATATACCGTATTTTGCGGCGTTTAAGACACCATGAGAAAAATGAAAAAAAATAATAAGGAATATTCAGTATACTTAGGGTGCGTCCTACATGCCGATGCATCTTTTATGCTGCAAAATACATTATTTTTTATTTTAGTGTAATAAATTATTCTTGTACAAAGAAAAATTCATAATAGTGGAGTTTTTTAAAATTATAGCTGATGAAAGTCTATAAATAGGTGTTCAAATAAGATAAGGGTATATTTAATACATATGGATGACACTAACAAAGTGATAATGTAAAACTAGGCATGGTGGGAGCAAAGCTACAGCTGGGTAGGAGGGCAGAGATCCTACTTAAAAGATTTTTTTTGGTGTTTATCAAAAATTTTATATTGCTGGCTCTTTTGTAAATAATAATATTCTTGAGTGCCTGTTCTTTTCACAAGCATTCACACACCAAGCAATAAAT
This sequence comes from Cherax destructor, assembly GCA_009830355.1. Lineage (NCBI taxonomy): Eukaryota > Metazoa > Arthropoda > Malacostraca > Decapoda > Parastacidae > Cherax > Cherax destructor. The sequence continues at coordinate 436,455 of WNWK01000463.1, forward strand.
GCAGTGAGAGGGAAGTTAGAGGTGATTTACATGACTTGTCAGAGGTCAGCTTGCTGTCTGAACACCATGAAATAATTAATAATTTAGTTTTAAATCAGGTCCAAGATCTTGTGCAGCTTCGAAAAAGAGAAGAGAAATTAGAGAAGGCAAAAGTAATGGCATCAAACAGTGGAGGTGGTGGTTTGCCTCGCCAGTCTACGAGTACTTCATTATCCACTTCCTCAGCGGCATCAGCATATGCAACCACTTCTACAGGAGGTGAATAGATTGTATTAGTTTTTTCATTATAATCCGGATACCACAGTGTGACCATATAAACCCTTAGGACTTTTTCTCAACCTAAAAAAGCAGGAGTACATACAGTATTTAATTTTATGGCATTTTAGAAGCCTACTTAATATCTAAAAGTATTTTGCTTGTAGAACATTAATTCTGATATGGAAACTTCCGTCATTGGGGGTGAAGAGGATCAAAACAGTTATCTTATTTTAGTAGTACAGTATAAGTATTTTCAAGATATTAGATAAAACAATAGAAAATTGAAAAGAACACAAAGAACATTAATTGTTTGTGGACTTTTAACTTGCTCCTCTATTCTAGAGGACAGTTATAATAATTCCTATTGCATTTTGCATAGGCTGTGTTCAAACAAGATGGCTTGTTGAGTGTATTTACCTGAATCAATATTGGAGTAAGGTGAGGACTTACATTCTTCCAGTGGCACTAGTGTTGTTGAGTTCTCATTGGTTCAGATACTACTGAAACTTGCTCTTCCCAGAGTAATTCATGACTCATCAGGAAAGTCCGTTTCACACCATTTTACACACAAAATATTAATAAGAGGGAAAATGAAACAAAGAACTAAAACCTTATTTGCTTTATTTTTTAACCTAATGTTGGATCATTCCACCTGTAATTTTAATTACTTATTTAATTCCTTGAAGGTATATTATCATCAAGATTCTTGAAATAATCATTGTCTATGGTGATTCTGTGTTCTCTTAACAAGTCCAAGGCAGACTCCATTTTTTCCGTAACTAAACTTTCAGGGCCCCATTACAATCACTGGTAACCAAAATATAAATTGTCAAGGGTCCCATTATGATCACTGGTAACCAAAATATAATCCATCAAACAATCCAACAGGAAAGTCCAAAATAGGGGGTCAAGAGTGTGCAAAAATGCAACCTCACATGGAGGAGCGTGTGAGCTGTCTGACGTATGATCAATCTCAGTAACATTACCCATAGACTGTCTAGTGGAGGAGAAAATGACAGAACATTGAAGCTCACTATCTTTTGCTAATGGTATTTACAACCATTTTTCAGGCATGGTACTATTGATGAATATCTTTTGTGACATCGTTAAGATGATTTATTTTGTGAGCGCTGTACCATTAGTGCATTTCTCATTGTTTGGTCTCTGCCAGTTGGGGGTGTATTGTAGTGTAATAATTTCTTGTTAATCAATGTTCTTATAAAAGTTCCCCCTTTATAAATTAATACAGTGGTACCTCGACTTACGATATTTTTTCATTCCAGAATGCTGTTCAAGTGTCATTACCAAACGAATTTATCTCCTTAAGAAATGTTGTAAAATAGACTAGTCCTTTTAGACCCCCAAAATTACACTTACAAAAGCATTTAAAAAAATAAACTTACATACAAGGGTGAGTTTGGGGACCATCGTAAGTCGAGGTACCACTGTATATTGTTTATTTCAGAAATGTACAGTGCCCAGTCTCATAAGCAAGGTGGTGATACAGCTTCTGAAGCTTCTTCAGCAGCCATGACTGGTCTCTCAACTGATTCTCTCAGCTTATCAACTTCCTTCAGTGAACTACCTGGTCAAGAACCTCCAAAAAAGTAAGTTTTCATGATATCTGTTTTACACAGTGCAACTACAACTTAATTGTCAACAAATATGTAAATAAGACAAGTGCAGCACTAGCATATGTTTTATGGAAATGTTTCACTCACTAGGAGCTCTACCAATCCATACCAAGCATACCGTTTTCCCAGTGGGGAAAATGTTATGCTAATAATTGTCCTGCTTCTGCACCTGACTTTTTTTCATATACAGTGGACCCGGATTACGTCATTATTTCGCTCCAGAATGCTGTTCAAGTGCCATTACTGAACGAATTTGTTCAGATAAGGAATAATGTAAATTAGATTAGTCCTTTTAGATCCCCAAAAATACACTTACAAAAGCACTTACAAAAATACACTTACATAATTGTTCGAGTTTGGAGCAGTACGTAATCCGGGGGTCCACCGTACATAATTATTAGGAGAATTATATCAATTTGTATTCATTATAAAATACTCATATATAGGGAAGTGTCAGAGGTGAGCTTTCTGGGCCTTTAATACACTTGTGAATAGATGCAAGTTAATATTTAACTTGCAATAAACAGGTGTAAAAATTTATTAGATGCTAAAGGTGCATTAGGCATTAGGCATTAGTCACCCATTATTGTACTATAAGAAATTCCTGTTTTATTCTTTTTCTTTCTTTCAACATGTCGGCCGTTTCCCACCGAGGCAGGGTGGCCCAAAAGGAAAAACGAAGTTTCTCCTTTTACATTTAGTAATACTATATACAGGAGAAGGGGTTACTAGCCCCTTGCTCCCGGCATTTTAGTCGCCTCTTACGACACACATGGCTTACGGAGGAAGAATTCTGTTCCACTTCCCCATGGAGATCCTGTTTTATTATATTATAGTATATATATATATATATATATATATATATATATATATATATATATATATATATATATATATATTATATTATAGTATATATAGTATATAGTATATAATGGGAAGTGGAACAGAATTCTTCCTCCGTAAGCCATGCGTGTCGTAAAAGGCGACTAAAATGCCGGGAGCAAGGGGCTAGTAACCCCTTCTCCTGTATATATTACTAAAGTTAAAAAGAGAAACTTTTTTTTCTCTTTGGGCCACCCCACCTTGGTGGGAAACGGCCGACTTGTTGAAAGAAAAGAAAGATATAATATAAAAAGAATAACATTACAAGAAACAGAATTCACATTTCTTCCTCCACGAGCCATGCGTGTCGTGAGAGGCGACTAAAATGCCGAGAGCAATGGGGCTAATAACTCCTTCTCCTGTATAAATTACTAAATTTAAAAAGAGAAACTTTCGTTTTTCTTTTTAGGTCACCCTGCTTTGGTGGGATACAGCCGGTTCACTGAAAAAAAAAATGTAATGATAATTTTTAATGATAATACTCTACGAATTTATAATTCTCGAACACCTGTCCTTTCAAGAAACTCAAATGCTCTCACATCAAAGTATAAATACAATAGCCATAAATGCATTAAGAATGACATTTTGATCATCAGGATTGTAAGCTCAAACGAAAAGTGCTGTATTAACAAAGGCCTTCATAGGTCATGGACTTACGAAGGTCAAGTGACCAAAAGAGCAAGAGACTCTGCAGACAGTGCAGAGATGCAATAAGTACATTTGCAGAAGGTTCTATAAATATAAAGGGCCTAAGACTTCTTAACATACTCCATTCATATGAAAGGGTAGTTACCATCAGATCTAATTAGTTTTGATTACCCAGACTATGATGCCTACACTGGATTGTGTGCTTCCAGCACTAGCAGCCTGACTTATCACACTTTCAACCAGGAAGCCTGGTCCAGTGAACCCAGAATCAACAACAGTTAAACTACAATAATCAGTTGAATACTAGAAATAAAACATAGAAATTTAAACAGCCATAAATAGTGGCTTGCTAATTGGCAAGATAAAATTGTGGTAATTTTTTAAAAGAAACCATGCGTGTCATAAGAGGCGACTAAAATACCGGGAACAAAGGGCTAGTAACCCCTTCTGTATAAATTACTAAATGTAAAAAGAAGAAACTTTAAGTTTCTTCTTTTTCAGGAGATGGCCACTGTGTTGAAAAAACTTTTAAAAGAAGGCTAAATTTCAATAATTTATTATATTTAATATTTTAGCACCTCCAATGATGCTGTCGAAGATGGGGTTGAAGATGTAGTTGGTGGTCAGTCATCACCTGTGCCTCTGCCTCAGTTAAATGGTAAGTGGAATTTTTCTGTTATTAGGTTTGCAGTAAGAGCTGGAAAGTGAGGTTCATGTTAATGTATTAGATAAATACTGTGGTGTGCAGAGATAAGTTAATTCTTTTATAAGTAAGTAAGTTATAGTGTATTATTGCACAAACACTGTAGAAAGAAACACACAGTCTCAGTGACTAAACTATTATGAAGATGTAAATACAGTCATCTCTGTAGATCTTCACCAGCAGCAACTTTATTTTATGCCATATTTCAATCTGATTATATTAATAACAACATAATAAATTTATTTTCCAGGAAGATATATTTGTGTTACTAACATTGGCTTACACTGGTTACCTCTTACAAAGGATGATCCATAGTTATGCAAATATTTTGGGCTGTCTTAATCTGGGTATAATATTAATAGAACAAAGGATACATTGTACATACAAACTACATGGTTAAAAAACTTGTACATAAATAAAAAGTAATACTGATCCTTATAAAATTTAAGAACTTTGAATAAAACCAAAAATTCTTATTATAAATTATTAATTATAAGTGCTGGACTAGTATTATTTCATATAGTATATTGATAGACCATATATTTTAACCAACCTAGTCAAGTCTACAGGTGTATTAGATTTTTTATTTAAAAAAAAAAAAAGACTGCAAATGGTATCTAGACAGACAAACCTTCATTTAGCAGACCATTTATATGATTGGGTAACTCAACTAAGTGTTAGTTTCTTTGGTTTGCAACTTAAGGATCTGAGTTCAGTCTTGGGTGGGTTGAATGATAGGGGCAAGTTTCCTCTTACCCATCTTCACTAGCAGTAAATAGGTGCCTGAGTCTTAGTCAAGTGTTGTTGGTCACATTCTGGCTGGGCTTTGATACAGTTATTATAAAATTGGGGAAATGCTGAACCAATAGGGGTCATACAGCACCTGGGGAAATGAGAGGGAATCAGCTTTAATCCAAGGAAAGGAGAGCTTCAATTCCTAGAATTAAGAGCCTTCATCAGCATCAAGGCTGATCACTTGGAACAGGGTTTGAAATTGTCTGTTATAGGATAACAGGTCTTAGCCTGTAAATTTAGCAGTGTAAAAAAAAAGTAGTGTTGCCATATATCTGATGGGCTTCGAATTGTCACAGTGACCAAATTACTTGCCTCATAAAAAAGAGGAATTAGCTTTATTCTAAGTCTGTCACATTCAAAAGGAAGCAACCTTTTGTAGTTTAACACATTCTTAGAAAGTAAATGTATATGATATGCAAGGTATTCATTTTATCTTTTGTAGGGACTATTTTTGATAAGCTTAGTTACCTGACTTGCATGAAATAAAATTTGCATTATTACAATGTGTAGTTGGCATTTCTTGCTATATAGTTGTCATAATTATACTATATTGTTCCTTCCTTAGAAACTCAAGATACAAGAAAACTTACAGAAGAGACCAAAGAAAGTGAGTATTTTTTACATTGTTTTTGAAAATGGGCCTTATTTCGTATAAGGTGTCTAGAGGATGTTTTCTTCACTTTTTCTACTTAAGTAAATTGAATTCATGCAGTAAACAACACAGAAATATTTTTGCATTTGGGTTTTAATGAATTCCTTTATAGGAATAACAGCATCCTAGAATTTCCTCCTTTTCCAGGTATTGCTATACTTGCTCTCATTTATCTGAAGCATCTTGCTCACTGTGGTATGTATATACAGTCTCACTGTGGAACATACACAGCTTCACTGGTACACACGCAGTCTCACTGGAACATACACAGCTTCACTGGTACACACGCAGTCTCACTGTGATACACACAGTCTCACTGTGATACACACAGTCTCACTGTGATACACACAGTCTCACTGTGATACACACAGTCTCACTGTGATACACACAGTCTCACTGTGATACACACAGTCTCACTGTGATACACACAGTCTCACTGTGATACACACAGTCTCACTGTGATACACACAGTCTCACTGTGATACACACAGTCTCACTGTGATACACACAGTCTCACTGTGATACACACAGTCTCACTGTGATACACACAGTCTCACTGTGATACACACAGTCTCACTGTGATACACAGTCTCACTGTGATACACACAGTCTCACTGTGATACACACAGTCTCACTGTGATACACAGTCTCACTGTGATACACACAGTCTCACTGTGATACACACAGTCTCACTGTGATACACACAGTCTCACTGTGATACACACAGTCTCACTGTGATACACAGTCTCACTGTGATTCACACAGTCTCACTGTGATACAGTACTGACACAGTCTCACTGTGATACACACAGTCTCACTGTGATACACACAGTCTCACTGATACACCAGTCTCACTGTATCACAGTCTCACTGTGATACACACAGTCTCACTGTGATACACACAGTCTCACTGTGATACACACAGTCTCACTGTGATACACACAGTCTCACTGTGATACACAGTCTCACTGTGATTCACACAGTCTCACTGTGATATCCACCTCAGAATGCATGAGATGGGTGTTATATTCAGGATAACTACATAGAATTTTTAAGGTCATGTGAAATACAAGTTATGATGAAGACAGAATTATCACCCTATTTAATTTATTATTTTACAGATTATTTATATCGGTTTATTCATATCACTTTTTACTTTTCCATTATAAGTATGGCAAAATTTTCTTTATTGATTAAAAGGTACTTGAAATATGGCATCGTCTTCCTATTTAAACAATGCAGACCATTGTTGCTGCTGATGTAGCCAATGTAAGGTAAACTGCTTAGTCTGACTTGAGTCTTGGAGGTGGGAAGGGCAGTGCCTGCACTCAAAAGGAGTGGGGATATTGCAGTTGGAGGATGATCTAATTGTGATGTCAGGAAGCAATTGAGCGAATGTTGGTAAATGTGTTTTCTTCTTTGGGTTACCCTGCCTTGGCTGGGAAAGAGCCGTTAAGTTAAAAAAAATTGCAAATATACAGCATAACTAAAAATTTGTAAGATGTAAGAGAGGACACTCAAAGCATTTTATTTTACATTGTGTATGCTGTCAACTTCAAGTATTGCAACATTTTCTAAATGTTCCTCTTGCATAGATAGTCCATATGAAAAATACTCTTTACTTTGTAAACTATCCTATATGCATTGCTGATGATGAATTGTGAATCGTGAGTTCCTAATGGTAATTATAGATTTAAAGTTATAGCATGCATGCATTTCACAGTTAGTATAGTATTGAAATGGCATGTGGTGTTTACTCTGTTTCTTAAAAGCAAGTACAGTGGACCCCCGGTTAATGGCCTGCTCCAAACACTAACAATTATGTAAGTGTATTTTTGTAAGTGCTTTTGTAAGTGTATGTTTTGGGGTCCAAAAGGACTAATCTAATTTACATTATTCCTTATGTTAATAAATTCGTTCAGTAACGGCACTTGAACAGCATTCTGGAACGAATTATGGCCGTTAACCGAGGGTCCACTGTATTTCTCAAGCAAACTATTGTCATGTGAACTCTGATCTTTACACCAACTAGGATTCTAGTACCTATATATTTTTTTATCCTTGTGTAATGGCAAAATCCTTTTATATTTTTTTATTTTCTTTTGACTTTTAATGAGGTAGAGTATATTTGAGTACTGTATATGCCTTGATTTGTTTACTGCATGTTGATCATGTCTAATTAATTGGCTAATCCCAGACTTCAGCTTTGTTATGATACATGTGTCACCAAACACTGATCATTGAGCAGGTAAATCCCACAAGGATGGAAAGTCAGACATGGAGAAGAAAGCATCCGTATAATTTTCACCTCAGAGACCCTCTTCAGCATATCTGCTGAAGAAGGTCTCTTATTGAGGCAGAGGTGAATACAAATAAATAGCTTGTCTGCATCACTGATTACCAGGTAAAGGATCAAGTCTACATCACACTTGCACTGAATGGCCCACATGGTTTTACCATAGACCTTTACATATGTGGGTGGTTGCTAATGGCAGTTGTTGAGGATAGAGATGAAATTGTTTTGCCATGATTGTAGCAATAATGGACAATTTTGTCCATTATTGTTACATTGTTGCTGAATTAATTGATCAAGTGGATTTTGTCTAGCATTTCCAAAAACTGTTAAATCGAGGGATTACTTTACTGTGAGGCTGAAATACACAGATCCTGTCTAACTCTGTTTGATTTTCTATCCTTGTGTGATTGTGGCCATGGCATACTGTCATTTACTGCAAGTTTCAAATAATTCCTGAAATTTAAGCTGCCAGAATAAATCTCATTATTCATAAAGTATAAATAAATTTTTCTTCAATAAGGTAAATTTTTTAATACGTATATTGTTAAGCTGAAAGTAAACAAAAAATAGGAAAGGGTATTACAAGCCATTGGATTTTTCCTAGATTTACAAAAGGCAGTAGGAATTGTGTGTGAGACGTCTTCTGCTGTGTACCTAACGGAGGAGAGGGATCGCACCCTACGGGCCTTGGATGCCCTCACTAGCAACACCAAATCACCACCTGATCCAGGTATCACTGTATTGGCAAGCTGCTACCACTTAAAGTATTGCTACTAACACCTGTAAAGCAGCCTGTTAATAACGAATGATAGAAGAACTGTGCTTTCCTTGCATTCTTTTAGTTTCATGTATTTGAGTAAAATCACAAACACTAAATATTTGTAAGTAAGACACCATGTTGGGTAGAGAATACTGTACAACCACAACCTGTCCTCATTTTATGCTGTTCTTCATATTGCATTAATTTTTGAATGCTCTCTTATTTTTGAAAATGTAATTCTAGTTTGTTAGACCAAATAAACTTATATACATAAGGGTGACTCAGAGAATTTAAAGTTGGTTTGTCCATAAGGCTGTCCATATTACATGTTGAAATATAAGTACATACAGTATACCTGTACCTGCAAAAAATTAAGACAAATAGAATAATATTTAGAGGTAGCTACTGTTTGTTTGCACACACACACACACACCAGTATCCAACTGCTGGGTTGGAATCCATGCTTTCTCCCAGATAGCTTTAGTGGCAGCAGTTGCAGCCTTAATACTGAAGCTGATTGCAAGTCCCTTCTTCTGGTGGTGAAATATAAAATGCCTGAGTACAGCCAAATTATTGGCAGTCCTGAGCTCAGGATGTTCTTTTTTCAGGCTTCTCAAGGAACTAAGTTGAAAGCACAATGTTGAAAAAAAAAAGACAATTTTATAATACTAAATATTAAAAATTCAACTACAGTACAGTTGGTGTCATAAATATTCATGTACAGTACATAAATTCTCCTTCAGACTATTTGCAATTCGGTGCCCCTTGCCATAATAAATGATTCTTATGATACATCATTCATTAATGGTAACTCACTGGACTTTAATCCGAGAGAGCATGTGGAACCTTATTAAATGTGAGCTTCATGGCATGGATGTGTCCACTATCCCCAAACTCTCGAGTACCATTTAGGAGGTATGGGAGGGTGTTGCCTCTTCTGTCCTCTATACTTTAGCCTCATCAGTGCCTAGGGCAAATAAGGAGTGCATCAAGAGGAAGGGTAATTCTATGAAATACTTTGTAAGGTGAGTATCCCATGCATATTTCAGTATTATTTTTAAAACAATAATTTATGGTGAGCATTCTCATTATCTGTGTGATGAGTTTATGTGCATTCATATATACGACACCTACTGTACGTGTATTTATGTTGGACCTTTAACGGGAGATTTCTACACATGCCAGACCACCCATGTTGCTCATGGTCCATAAGATGCCAGAGCATATTACAGAATGTTCAAACCGTATTTTGATGTAAACAAATGGGGGGAGCATCTTTATGCAATGTATACCATGGAAATGGAAATCATTTTTTTTCAAAATTTCACAGTTTATCATTTGATTTGTGTTAAAAATCACCATCTGCCTCTATACACATGACTGTAACCACCACTACTACCCATTCAAGCTTTCCCTCTTCGTTTTAACTTTTCTCACTCAGTGCAAAGACATCAACTCTTTCATTTATAACATTTACAATCTTTCTCTGCCTCTGTACTATATTGTTACAAGTTGGGACTATATTTCCCACTAAAGCAGGGTGGCCTAAAGATAGAATCATATTCACCATAACTCATTTCCTTGCTGTCTTTGTAGAAGAGCACAGACATAACAATTTCAGTGATCCACTAAAACCCAATATCCTTAATCATCCTTTTAGTTGATCATCAATTGATGGTGGTGCAATGTATTGGTAGCCAGAAATTACATTATCAAAAGAGAAAGTAAGATAAATTAGTCATTCCAAAGTAGTTGCTTCATGAGCAATTACATAAAGTATTAAATTTAATATTGAGACTTATTTTGGTAAATGAGTTCATATAAACTTGCAGTTTACAAGCAGTATTGTTATTCATCATTGTACTCTGTGGAGCCTCTCATAAGATACAGTTTTCAAATAGAAGCATTTTTTATTTACAGGTAACAGTGTTCTGTCATTATCTTCAGCATCCAGTGAGGTGCTTAACAGCTGGGAGAATGAAAGTGATGTGAGTGGAGGACTGCAGGCTATTTTACCTCATCAGGCTATAGATGCTTCTTCACTACTTCACCGCAGACAAGGTCATTAACCACTTTGACTCTGTTTTAAGAGAACCTGGAAAAGTTCAGTGTATAATTTTTTGTAGCACTAAAAAAGAAACTTATTTGGTAGTGCTTTTAATATCTGTTAAGGCATAAATAAGACGAAAATGTTGTTTTAGGTAAAAATGTAAATGTCTATTTGCAGAAAAAAATAAAAATGGTGCAGCAAATAACTACTGTTCTTTAAATAAAGTAAATGGTTTGTTATTTAAGTTACAAGTATTGTATATTCAATTTTGGTTCTCCACAGCATCAGACTCTTGTGAAGGGCTGCTTGGTGGATGTTCCTCTATGTCTGGCTCACCTGGCCGAGGTCATGAAAGATCATTGTCTGATGGAGGTCAGACTGGCTTACCCAGGGATACAGTAGACCGTGGTGGAGAGAGAAGACTTGCTGCCACAGCAGTCAAGAATATAATCTCAACATTTTGGACATCTTCTGCCAATTTGATGGTTGAGGTATATGGTATTGTCATCAAAAATATATTTGCTTATGAGGTTCCTTTTTTATGGGAATATAACCATCAGGCACTTTATGAAATATTTTAGAGCACTATTACCAAAGATTGATGTATTTGGTATGTAATAAGAAAAATTTAGGAAAGAAGAGATTAATATAAGGTTTATCTACGTTACTGAATTTTCCATTTAAAAGGAATCATGTAAATAAAAAGCTTTGTGAAAGAAAAATTAAAAAATATTTATACATATCTCTGGCTAATTTTATGCATTAGTCACATCTTTTTTTAATAAGAAATTTCTGATTGTTTCAGCTTACAGTTCAGTAAGATCTTGTTATGCAACACTGATGTATGTCTTCAAGATCTGTTGAGTAGCAGTTTGTCATGAAGTGAATTGCATTTTCCCATAGACTCGTAGTACATATCTAATTGGAAATTCAGTCCTGCCGTTTGTTTTATATATTTATTTGCATTACTGTATATAAATCTGGAAGTACTACACATGAACCAACATTCAAGGAGAGTGCCTTGAGGCTGGTGAAGGGCTCTTGGTCCTAGGAATTGGTGCTACCCTCTCCTTTGTTCCCCAGGTGGTGAATGACATTGCGAGTTTAACAGTTCCCCATGATTATAATATACATGCATCAGCAGTGTGTTTTAAAACAGAGTTGCGAGCACACAGCACTGTTCTGTAATTACTTAAACACCACCTGTGCTTCAAGATAAAAGCTCAGTTAGGAACACTTACCAGCGGTGATTGACTTATTGACATAATGACTTGAGGCTGTATATGGAGAGACTGGCACATTGCTGCATTAGAAAGGAGAGGGAACAACAGGATCATATTCTGCTGTGTTTTGGGTATATAAAGCATTTTGACTTTGATTCTTAAATTCCTCTGCAGGAGTGAAGGAGACAGAACAGTTTGTTCTGGAAAAAGGCTATGAAATAAGTTATGGTGAATGTGTGTTCCTTCTTGGAGCTATCTTGCTTTGGTAGAAAATGCTTATTATATAATGTTTAAAAATTGAAGTAGTAGGTTGGTAGTCAGCAACCACCCAGGGAGGTACTACCGTTCTGCCAAGTGAGTGTAAAACGAAAGCCTGTATTTGTTTTACATGATGGTAGGATTGCTGGTGTCTTTTTTCTGTCTCATAAACATGCAAGATTTCAGGTACGTCTTGCTACATCTACTTACACTTAGGTCACGCTACGCAAACATGTACACGTTTATGTATACACACTCATCTGAGTTTTCTTTGATTTTATCTTAAGAGTTCTTGTTCTTATTGCTTTTCCTTTCATATCCATGGGGAAGTGGAATAAGAATCTTTCCTCCATAAGCCATGCGTGTTGTAAAAGTCAACTAAAATGCCGGGAACAATGGGCTAGTAACCCCTTTTCCTGTATAGCTTACTAAAAAGAAAAAGAAGAAAACCGTCAAAGTGGGATGTTTGAATGTGCGTGGATGTTGTGCGAATGATAAGAAAGAGATGATTGTAGATGTTATGAATGAAAAGAAGCTGGATGTTCTGGCTTTAAGTGAGACAAAGCTGAAGGGGTAGGAGAGTTTCAGTGGGGAGAAATAAATGGGATTAGGTCAGGGTTTCAAATAGAGTTAGAGCTAAAGAAGGAGTGGCAATAATGTTGAATAATCAGTTATGGCAGGTAAAGAAGGAATATAAATGTATAAATTCAAGGATTATGTGGAGTAAAATAAAGGTTGGATGTGAAAAGTGGGTTATAGTAAGTGCTTATGCACCTGGAGAAGAGAGAAGTGTAGAGGAGAGAGAGAGATTTTGGGAAATGTTGAGTGAGTGTGTGGGGAGTTTTGAACCAAGTGAGAGAGTAATTGTGGTTGGGGATCTTAATGCTAAAGTGGGTAAAAATGTTGTGGAGGGAGTAGTAGGTAAATTTGGGGTGCCAGGGGTAAATGTAAATGGGGAACCATTAATTGAGCTATGTGTAGAAAGAGGTTTGGAAATAAGTAATACATATTTTATGAAAAAGAGGATAAATAAATATACAAGGTATGATATAGCATGTAAGGAAAGTAGTTTGTTAGATTATGTATTGGTGGATAAAAGGTTGATGGGTAGGCTTCAGGATGTACATGTTTATAGAGGGGCAACAGATATATCAGATCATTATTTGGTTGTAGCTACAGTTAAAGTAAAAGGTAGATGGGACAAAAAGAAAATGGCAACAGCAAGTAAGAGAGAGGTAAAAGTGTATAAACTAATGGAGGAGGAAGTTAGGGTGAGATATAAGCAACTATTGGCAGAAAGGTGGGCTAGTGCAAGTTTGAGTAGTGGGGGGGTTGAAGAGAGTTGGGATAGTTTATTGATTTAGTTGGACTTGAGTCCTGGAAATGGGAAGTACAATGCCTGCACTTTAAAGGAGGGGTCTGGGATAGTGACAGCTGGAGGGACTATTCTCAGCTGTCGTATCTGAGCTCCTCTGCAATGACAGTGATTATGTGTGAGTGTGGTGAAAGTGTGAATGATGATGAAAGTATTTTCTTTTTGGGGATTTTCTTTCTTTTTGGGTCACCCTGCCTCGGTGGGAGACGGCCGACTTGTTGAAAAAAAAAAAAGGTTAAAAATTATGTTCAGGAGGACCCTGCATATACAGCACCTCTTTTTGGTGTTCCATGTTTTCATTGGGTTTCAAATGAGTCATTGTTCTACCTGTTGGTGACAATTGCTGGTGGGTGGAACATAATGAACAATGGCTCAGTTTGAAGCCAACAAAAACATGGAACACAGAAAAGAGATGCTGTATATACGAGGCCCTTCTATATAGTTTTTTTTTTTTTTTTTTTTAACAAGTCGGCGGTCTCCCACCAAGGCAGGGTGACCCAAAAAGAAGAAAATCCCCAAAAAGAAAATACTTTCATCATCATTCAACACTTTCACCACACTCATATATAATCACTGTCTTTGCAGAGGAGCTCAGATACGACAGCTGAGAAAAGTCCCTCCAAGCTGTCACTATCTCAGACCCCTCCTTTAAAGTGCAGGCATTGTACTTCCCATTTCCAGGACTCAAGTCCAACTAAATCAATTAACTGGTTTCCTGAATCCCTTCACAAAATGTTACCCTGCTCACACTCCAACAGATCGTCATGTCCCAAAACCATTCGTCTCCATTCACTCCTATCTAACACGCTCACACATGCTTGCTGGAAGTCCAATCCCTCGCCCACAAAACCTCCTTTACCCTTCCCTCCAACCTTTTCTAGGACAACCCCTACCCCGCCTTCCTTCCCTACAGATTTATACGCTCTCCAAGTCATTCTACTTTGATCCATTCTCTCTAAATGACCAAACCACCTCAACAACCCCTCTTCAGCCCTCTGACAAATACTTTTAGTAACTATACACCTTCTCCTAATTTCCACATTCCGAATTTTCTGCATAATATTTACACCACACATTGCCCTTAGACAGGACATCTCCACTGCCTCCAGCCTCCTCCTCGCTGCAGCATTTGCAACCCATGCTTCACACCCATATAAGAGTGTTGGTACCACTATACTTTCGTACATTCCCTTCTTTGCCTCCATGGATAACGTTTTTGTCTCCACAGATACCTCAATGCACCACTCACCTTTTTTCCTTCATCAATTCTATGGTTAACCTCATCCTTCATAAACCCATCCGCTGACACGTCAACTCCCAAATATCTGAAAACATTTACTTCTTCCATAATCCCTCTCTCCAATGTGATATCCAATTTTTCTTTATTTAAATTGTTTGATACCCTCATCACCTTACTTTTATCTATGTTCACTTTCAACTTTCTACCTTTACACCCCCTCCCAAACTCGTCCACTAATCTTTGCAACTTTTCTTTAGAATCTCCCATAAGCACAGTATCATCAGCAAAAAGTAACTGTGTCAACTCCCATTTTGCATTTAATTCCCCATAATTTAATCCCACCCCTCTCTCCAACACCCTAGCATTTACTTCTTTTACAACCCCATCTATAAATATATTAAACAACCATGGTGACATTACACATCCCTGTCTAAGACCTACTTTTACTGGGAAATAATCTCCCTCTCTCCTACACACCCTAACCTGAGCCTCACTATCCTCATAAAAACTCTTTACAGCCTTCAGTAACTTACTACCTATTCCATACACTTGCAACATTTGCCACATTGCTCCCCTATCCACTCTATCATATGCCTTTTCTAAATCCATAAATGCAATAAAAACTTCTCTACCTTTATCTAAATACTGTTCACATATATGCTTCACTGTAAACACTTGATCTACACATCCCCTACCCACTCTAAAGCCTCCTTGCTCATCTGCAATCCTACTCTCTGTCTTACCTCTAATTCTTTCAATAATAACCCTGCCATACGCTTTACCTGGTATACTCAGTAAACTTATTCCCCTATAATTTTTACACTCTTTTATCCCCCTTCCCTTTATATAAAGGAACTATACATGCTCTCTGCCAATCCCTAGGTACCTTACCCTCTATATAGTATGTTTGCTTATTGTAGCTTGTAAAACACACAAAATATATTTGTCTTCTGCCAACAGTCTCCATTTGGTGCTAATGAACACTACCTGTTAATGCCAGAGGTGAAGATTCCAATAGTTGTATATGGAGAAGAACCTTCTTCTATTATTGCTCATGCTCTGGCCTCTCAAGAGTATGACAAACAACTGACAGCACTCAAGAAGAGGCTTAAAGAAATTCAAAAAGAAGGTGCAGTAATTAGTAGGTAAGAATATATGTTTTAACTTTTTTGTACAGTATTAGCAAGATGGTTCCTGTAGCACATACTGTTTATGCAGTAAATGTATTGACATTATTGATACCATTAATGCATCATGATATTCCTGCTCAGTTTATTTGCTTGTTTACTGGGAAATAATTTCTGGTTGCCAGTTTGCAACACTGAATTACATACTAAAAAATATGACTTACTGTATATATATATATTTTTTTTCAACAAGTTGGCAGTCTCCCACCGAGGCAGGGTGACCCAAAAAGAAAGAAAATCCCCAAAAAGAAAATACTTTCATCATCATTCAACACTTTCACCACACTCATACATAATCACTGTCTTTGCAGAGGCGCTCAGATACGACAGCTGAGAATAGTCCCTCCCAGCTGTCACTATCCCAGACCCCTCCTTTAAAGTGCAGGCATTGTACTTCCCATTTTCAGGACTTAAGTCCAACTAAATCAATTAACTGGTTTCCCTGAATCCCGTCACAAAATGTTACCCTGCTCACACTCCAACAGATCGTCATGTCCCAAAAACCATTCGTCTCCATTCACTCCTATCT
Source organism: Cherax destructor (assembly GCA_009830355.1). Taxonomy (NCBI): domain Eukaryota; kingdom Metazoa; phylum Arthropoda; class Malacostraca; order Decapoda; family Parastacidae; genus Cherax; species Cherax destructor. Next base: position 452,945 of record WNWK01000463.1, read on the forward strand.
AACACGCTCACACATGCTTGCTGGAAGTCCAAGCCCCTTGCCCACAAAACCTCCTTTACCCCCTCCAACCTTTTCTAGGACGACCCCTACCCCGCCTTCCTTCCCCTACAGATTTATATGCTCTCCAAGTCATTCTACTTTGATCCATTCTCTCTAAATGACCAAACCACCTCAACAACCCCTCTTCAGCCCTTTGACAAATACTTTTAGTAACTCCACACCTTCTCCTAATTTCCACATTCCGAATTTTCTGCATAATATTTACACCACACATTGCCCTTAGACAGGACATCTCCACTGCCTCTAGCCTCCTCCTTGCTGCAGCATTTGCAACCCATGCTTCACACCCATATAAGAGTGTTGGTACCACTATACTTTCGTACATTTCCTTCTTTGCCTCCATGGATAACGTTTTTTGTCTCCACAGATACCTCAACGCACCACTCACCTTTTTTTCATCAATTCTATGGTTAACCTCATCCTTCATAAACCCATCCGCTGACACGTCAACTCCCAAATATCTGAAAACATTTACTTCTTCCATAATAATCTCTCTCTAATGTGATATCCAATTTTTCTTTATTTAAATCGTTTGATACCCTCATCACCTTACTCTTATCTATGTTCACTTTCAACTTTCTACCTTTACACACTCTCCCAAACTTGTCCACTAACCTTTGCAACTTTTCTTTAGAATCTCCCATAAGCACAGTAGCATCTGCAAAAAGTAACTGTGTCAACTCCCATTTTGCATTTAATTCCCCATAATTTAATCCCACCCCTCTACCCAACACCCTAGCATTTACTTCTTTTACAACCCCATCTATAAATATATTAAACAACCATGGTGACATTACACAACCCTGTCTAAGACCTACTTTTACCGGGAAGTAATCTCCCTCTCTCCTACACACCCTAACCTGAGCCTCACTATCCTCATAAAAACTCTTTACAGCCTTCAGTAACTTACTACCTATTCCATACACTTGCAACATTTGCCACATTGCTTCCCTATCCACTCTATCATATCCTTCCTTCCTTCAACATGTCGGCCGTTTCCCACCGAGGCAGGGTGGCCCAAAAGGAAAAACGAAAGTTTCTCCTTTTACATTTAGTAATGTATATACAGGAGAAGGGGTTACTAGCCCCTTGCTCCCGGCATTTTAGTCGCCTCTTACGACACGCATGGCTTACAGAGGAAGAATTCTGTTCCACTTCCCCATGGAGAAAAGAGGAAATAAGAACAAGAACTAGTAGTAAGAAAATAGAAGAAAACCCAGAGGGGTGTGTGTATATATATGCTTGTACATGAATGTGTAGTGTGACCTAAGTGTAAGGAGAAGTAGCAAGATGTACCTGAAATCTTGCATGTTTATGAGACAGAAAAAAGACACCAGCAATCCTACCATCATGTAAAACAATTACAGGCTTTCGTTTTACCCTCACTTGGTAGGACGGTAGTACCTCCCTGGGCGGCTGCTGTCTACCAACCTACTACCTACAACTCTATCATATGCCTTTTCTAAATCCATAAATGCAATGAAAACTTCTCTACCTTTATCTAAATACTGTTCACATATATGCTTCACTGTAAACACTTGATCTACACATCCCATACCCACTCTAAAGCCTCCTTGCTCATCTACAATCCTACTCTCTGTCTTACCTCTAATTCTTTCAATAATAACCCTGCCATACACTTTACCTGGTATACTCAGTAAACTTCTTCTTCTTTCAACAAGTCGGCCGTTTCCCACCTCAGTAAACTTATTCCCCTATAATTTTTACACTCTTTTATCCCCCTTCCCTTTATATAAAGGAACTATACATGCTCTCTGCCAATCCCTAGGTACCTTCCCCTCTTTCATACATTTATTAAACAAAAATACCAACCACTCCAGCTCTATATTTCCCCCTGCTTTTAACATTTCTGTCATGATCCCGTCAGTTCCAGCTGCTTTACCCCCTTTCATTCTACGTAATGCCTCACGCACCTCCCCCACACTCACATCCTGCTCTTCTTCACTCCTAAATGATGATGTACCTCCCTGGCCAGTACATGAAATTACCGCCTCCCTTTTTTCATCGACATTTAAAAGTTCCTCAAAATATTCCCGCCATCTACCCAATACCTCCAGCTCCCCATCTACTAACTCCCCTACTCTGTTTTTAACTGACATATCCATTCGTTCCCTAGGCTTTCTTACCTTGTTTATCTCACTCCAAAATTTTTTCTTGTTTTCAGCAAAATTTCTTGGCAGAGCCTCTCCCATTCTTTCATCCGCTCTTTTGCACTCTCTCACCACTCTCTTCACCTTTCTTTTACTCTCCATATACTCTGCTCTTCTATTAACACTTCTGTTTTGTAAAAACCTCTCATAAGCTACCTTTTTCTTTTTTATCACACCCTTTACTTCTTCATTCCACCACTCACTCCTCTTTCTTCCTGCACCCACCCTCCTATAGCCACAAACTTCTGCCCCACATTCTAATACTGCATTTTTAAAACTATCCCAACTCTCTTCAACCCCCCCACTACTCATACTTGCACTAGCCCACCTTTCTGCCAATAGTTGCTTATATCTCACCCTAACTTCCTCCTCCCTTAGTTTATACACTTTTACCTCTCTCTTACTTGCTGTTGCCATTTTCTTTTTGTCCCATCTACCTTTTTCTCTAACTGTAGCTACAACCAAATAATGATCCGATATATCCGTTGCCCCTCTATAAACATGTACATCATGAAGCCTACCCATCAACCTTTTATCCACCTATACATAATCCAACAAACTACTTTCCTTACGTGCTATATCATACCTTGTATATTTATTTATCTTCTTTTTCATAAAATATGTATTACTTATTACCAAACCTCTTTCTACACATTGCTCAATTAATGGTTCCCCATTTACATTTACCCCTGGCACCCCAAATTTACCTACTACTCCCTCCGCAACATTTTTACCCACTTTAGCATTAAGATCCCCAACCACAATTACTCTCTCACTTGGTTCAAAACTCCCCACACACTCACTCAACATTTCCCAAAATCTCTCTCTCTCCTCTACACTTCTCTCTTCTCCAGGTGCATAAACACTTACTATAACCCACTTTTCACATCCAACCTTTATTTTACTCCACATAATCCTTGAATTTATACATTTATATTCCCTCTTTACCTGCCATAACTGATTATTCAACATTATTGCCACTCCTTCTTTAGCTCTAACTCTATTTGAAACCCCTGACCTAATCCCATTTATTTCTCCCCACTGAAATTCTCCCTTCAGCTTTGTCTCCCTTCAGCTTTGTCTCACTTAAAGCCAGAACATCCAGCTTCTTTTCATTCATAACATCTACAATCATCTCTTTCTTATCATTCGCACAACATCCACGCAGTATGCAGTATGGGGTGTTATAACCCAAAAATCTTCATATAGATATATATTTACAAAAAAATAAAAGGATTTGATAAAAATGGAGAAAAAATATAATTTGTTTGAATGTTCACATTTGTGGCTTGGGTTCTGCAAAAATTTAAGTTATTTGTAAGTGCCTTGTTCGTAGGTGTGGATGTTGGCAACTTGGATGTCCATAAGTATGGAACCCTCTGTAGCTTTCTTTTTTCATATTTTGGCTTGTTTAGTATTGTACATTGTTCTTGAAGTTGTTTTAACAAAAATCAGCAATTTTTCTGGAGTATCTCACATTAATACAGTATTTTTTTCATAGAGTGTATCCTTTTACCAATGTATTAATATGTGATTTCACAATTTTCAGGTCTGGAGATAAAGAGTCTGTACTACCAGCAGATGGAGTCACTGAAAACTTAAATACTGAAGATTCTGAATTCAGCATATCTACAGCCACTGCTGATTCAGAGAAAAATAAAATGACTAAGGATCTCCACATAGAACTTCAGTGGAATGACCAGCATGCAAAGTTCTATTGTAAGGTGAGATAGTTGTTCAATTTTTACATAATTATTACTGTACACACAGTCTTCCTGTTACTGCATAATAATCACACTACACATTGCCCTCAAACATGATACTGTATTTGATTTGCAGTGCTTAAATTCTTGCTGTTGGGTAAGAAAACAGTTGCATGACCTACTTAAATTCAGCCATTTTAACTTGTATATTTTTCTAACCTATTTGTAAAATCACTGAAAATCATCATCTAGATTATCTTTGCCTAGTAATGGTACAGTTTTGTAATCTTATTAAAACTCCTAGCCAGAGATTAATGTCAATAAGATCTGTCTCTATTCTTAGTGATTACGAGTCATAACCTATGTGTAAGTCTTAGTAGAGTGTGCCTTCATATGTTTTCAATAATTTATTAAATGACACAATGCTCTATTGATCATATAAAATGGCAATCACTCCTAGTGTCATGTACTTATTCTTTCATTGTTACGGGGAAAAATGAATTTAATTTATCCTTTCTTTTGGGTATTTCACAGATATTCTTTGCCGAGCACTTTCGACAGCTTCGCAAGATGGTATTTCCTTTTGGAGACGAATTTTACATACGTTCTCTTTCCCGGTGTGTTCTCTGGGAAGCACGCGGTGGTAAATCTGGATCTGTCTTCTGTAAATCACATGGTATGTCAAAATAATTGTTTAGGAATGCTTCAGTATTTTTTAATACAGTACATTGCCTTACTTTTTCTATCTGTCTAGTCTTCAAGACTGGGTTAGTGGTAACTAATCATTGCAGGTTGAGTTTTTTATTTTTACAACCCCTATTTTTTTTTTTTTTTCAACAAGTCAGCCGTCTCCCACCGAGGCAGGGTGACCCAAAAAGAAAGAAAATCCCCAAAAAGAAAATGCTTTCATCATCATTCAACACTTTCACCTCACTCATACGTAATCACTGTCATTGCAGAGGCGCTCAGATACGACAGCTGAGAATAAGTCCCTCCCAACTGTCACTATCCCAGACCCCTCCGTTAAAGTGCAGGCATTGTACTTCCCATTTCCAGGACTCAAGTCCAACTAAATCAATTAACTGGTTTCCCTGAATCCCTTCACAAAATATTACCCTGCTCACACTCCAACAGCTCGTCAGGTCCCAAAAACCATTCGTCTCCATTCACTCCTATCTAACACGCTCACACATGCTTGCTGGAAGTCCAAGCTCCTCGCCCAGAAACAATATAGGAAAGAAAAATAATTTTTAAAGTTTAATTAGGTGTTAGAAGCAGGTGATTAACTACCATGTACACATAGGAGGATATTTTTTTGTTTTAACTTGTCGGTCGTTTCCCACCAAGGCAGGCAGGGTGACTCAAAACAGAAAGAAACACTTTCACCTTCATTCAACACTTTCACCATCATTCACACACAATCACTGTCTTTGCAGAGGTGCTCAGATAAGACAGTTTAGATGTCACTCCAAGCAGCCAATATCCCAAACCCCTCCTTTAAAGTGCAGGCATTGTACTTCCCACCTCCAGGAATCCAGCCCGGCTATATATATATTCCTTATATAAATTAGTATTTAGATCAATGTCTGTCTCATACCTTAGCAAGCACAACATGTTTAGCACTTCCCCATGAATATAACATATATTGTAAAGTATGTTTGCCTCAGAAGATATGTGATTATTGATGCTGTTAGGACATTGCAGGTCACCCTGTCTTGGTGAGAAAAAAAAAAGAATCATTTGAGAGATTTATGAATGAAATGCTGAGGTGGATGCCTTAAGTGGAGATAATTAATAAGAGAGTTATACATAACTTATACTGATGAAAATATAATCCACATACGTACATATTGTGTATTATTACAAATACAGCTTTTAAGCAATTTTTAAGGAATATTTAGTAATATACCAAAACTATTATACAGTAGTAAGGGATTAGCTTGGAGAATCATTGAATGACATGAATAGTGATATAAAAGAAGACTTAATGGTATATCTCAAGGAGTTGACCTAACATCTCTCAGAAATATCATTTGCAACCAGGAAACAGAAGACTTGAATCTCATGGAATTAAATTAACAACTTTCAGGGATCTTTCTTTCTTTCAACACGTTTGTCGTTTCCCACCGAGGCAGGGTGGCCCAAAAAGAAAAACGAAAGTTTCTCCTTTTACATTTAGTAATATATTCAGGAGAAGGGGTTACTAGCCCCTTGCTCCCGGCATTTTAGTCGCCTCTTATGACACACATGGCTTACGGAGGAAGAATTCTGTTCCACTTCCCCATGGAGACTTTCAGGGATATGGTTTAAAATAAAAAGAAACATAAGCCCTACTGGTACAGCTCATGAAGTTATGCTAATAGCTTCAACGATATCATTTGAAATTGATTTTTGCCAAAATAATCTTCTCATGACATATTGAGGTACAGTATACATATAAGAAATCACTAAAATGTTTTCTTTTTAATGACAAATGCTAGCGATGATGAGAGAGAGAGAGATATTAACTGCTCATTACGAAAATTCATCACATTTTTCAATATTTAGTAACTAAGACCACCTATATATTTTTCAGATGATCGTTTTATTTTGAAAGAAATGTCCCGTTTTGAGATGAGTTCCTTTCTTGATTTTGGCCCAGCATATGTGCAGTATATTGTGAACTGTGAAAAAGAACAACAGCCAACCATCTTGACGAGGATTGTAGGTAAGTCACATTGCATTAAATAGAAAAAATAAACAAGGTATTTTTAATTGTTACTCATTGAAGCATGGTATCCATAGCTACACAATATATTTGTTACACACAAAAAAAGTAAATTATAATACTTGACTGAAACTCACAGTAAAAATCACAAAAATAATGAACATTAGATAGATAAGAGCATGAGAGTAACAAGTAGGGAATATTATATATGTACAAAGTATACAGGTGTCAGTGGCCCCTCACGAACTCTACCCAAACCGTAAAACCATTTTATTTGCTGTAATAGAAGATTTAGATTCACTTCAGAGTGAGAATGACCAGGAAATATGTACTTTTAGTAGTGGTAACACTGTACGGTGGGAGGTGAAGTGGGCATTGCGAGCAGGAACTTATAGTGACAGATTCAACACAGTGACACCCAGCACTAAAACTGGTCAGCCTTATTTCTTTTTTTTTTCTCTTCCTCTATCATTCTTCCTGCCTTCTGCCCCTTTTCTTTCCGTCATGCTCCTCACTCAGGTTTCCTCTCCTACCTCCCTTCTTTTTTTCCCCCAACCTCTTTCCCTTTCCCTTCCCCACCTCTCCCTTCTCTCTTTCCCTTCTCTTTCCCCTCTTTTCTTCCCCCTTCCCTTCTTCCCTTCCCCTCTTCTTTTTTTCTTTCCCACTTCCCTTTTCCCTCCCCCACATACATTTCCCCCTTCAACTTTCTCTCCTGTGCTTGACTGTATGCACCCAGTTGCACTTAGTGTAAAATAAATTGCTTTGACATATACATCCCAGCTGCAGTGTGAAGGTTAAAAGTTAACATTTAATTGGAATAGCCAGTTGATTACTATTCCTTTGAAACTGTGTAATGAGTGTAATAAGCTGAACCACCTCCACTGTTGTTTTATACAGGATAACCACAGTGAAAACCAGTGTGGCATATGTGATATCTGCTTCTGTGATAATCTTGCACAGATACTAAATAATTACATATATTTCTTCTTTCAACAAACCGGCCATATCCCACTGAGGCAGGGTGACCCAAAAAGAAAAACAAAAGTTTCTCTTTTTAACTTTAGTAATGTATACAGGAGAAGGGGTCACTAGCCCCTTGCTCCCGGCATTTTAGTCGCCTCTTACAACACACATGGTTTACGGAGGAAGAATTCTATTCCACTTCCCCATGGAGATAAGAGGAAATAAACAAGAACAAGAACTAGTAGTAAGAAAAGAGAAGAAAACCCAGAGGGGTGTGTATACGTATATATATGCTTGTACATGGATGTGTAGTGTGACCTAAGTGTAAGTAGAAGAAGCAAGACGTACCTGAAATCTTGCATGTTTATGAGACAGAAAAAAGACACCAGCAATCCTACCATCATGTAAAACAATTATAGGCTTTCGTTTTACACTCACTTGGCAGGACGGTAGTACCTCCCTGGGCTGTTGCTGTCTACCAACCTACTACCTATGATAATTATATTTAGCTATAAAAAAAAAAAGATAGTCAGTCAGCAAGAACAGACGTTTGTTTTTCTTTGATGATTTTCAAAACTTTCCATAAAAAATTAAGAGTAGTGCTTTATATTTTTTTTTTTCAACAAGACGGCCGTCTCCCACCGAGGCAGGGTGAATATAACTGCCATATCACATTGACCTTACAGTTCATTTGCTTATTTTCTCAGGTTTATTTAGTAAATAGATTTTACCTTGTAAAACATGGTATTATGAGAGCAAAAATATTTTATTTTTTAAAAATATTAATGCAACATTTGTTATTAATTTTAGAAACAGTACCATTGTTGTATGCTATTAATGGTATTTATTGTCTTCTCATGTATTGATTTAACAGGTGTGTATCGAATTGGCTACAAGAACACAACCACTAATAAAGCCCAGCGTATGGATGTGTTGGTCATGGAGAATTTGTTTTATCAGCGGAACATCGCTCACAAATTTGACCTTAAAGGATCAATCAGAAATAGACTTGTGAATACATTGGGGAAAGAGGTGAGAGTCTAATAAAAAAAAATTCACTTTCAGTCTATCCATCACTTAATATTTTCAACAGCTTGTTCCCTTGAATAGCCTCGGAGCTACTATATATGTATAACAATGTTTTTTCATGTTGCATCCTCTCCTATTTTCATTTGATTTTCTTTGAATATGCCTCCATTGTTCATTATCAGCATTCTGCTTACTTTTTTACTTCCCTGGTTCTTGGACTAATATCATTCATTAACCTCCTTATCTGCCATAAGCATCACCAGGTAGTCTTACAATTAATTCTCTGTTTCTATACATCTCACCTGATTCAGATTTGAATTTTTTATAAAGCATTTTATGCATTTTGTATACTGTATATAACCAGTGGTTACAGGTAATGGACTAGGATTAGTGGCATGTATTATTAGATAGTGAAATAAGCATTGGTTACTCTACCAAATATTCCCCCAAAATAAATTATTTATTTTTTATAAAAATCCAAATACAGTGAACCCTTGGTTTTCGTCGATAATTCTTTCCAGAATGCTGTTTGAGTGTTGTAACCAAATGAATTTGTTCCCATAAGGACGAATGTAAATTAGATTAGTCATTTCAGACCCCCAAAAATACACTTACAAAAGTACTTACAAAAATACACTTACATAATTGTTCGAGTTGGGATCTATACGAAAACCAAGGGTCCACTGTACATTGTTATTATATAAACATATTTACTGCTTAATTTCAATCAGATTTTGCAAGACAAGATTTTTTAGCTTGGAAAAGATGGTATATTAAGTTACCTTCAATCATTTCCCTTTAACCCTTTCAGGGTCTGTGCCGTAGTTCTACGGCTTTTGAGTTCAGGGTCCAAACCGTAGTTCTACGTCATGAGCTCAGCTCACTCAGATAAGCTTTGAGCATTAAATTTGGGCCTAGATATGAAAGAATACATCTATGTGGTAAGTGTGCACCACATAAAACAAATCCTGCAGCACACAGTGCATAATAAGAGAATAAAAACTGAAACCGTATTTTTCGATTAAAACAGCAACTTTGCAGTGTTTTTTCGTATACTTTTTATAGTTGTATTTGCGATTTCTTGGTCTCGTTTGATAGAATGGAAGATATATTACAGATATAGAGATGATTTTGATTGGTTTTAGTACTGAAAATGGCTTGAAAATGTGTTCAAAATAGCAGAAATGTTAAATTTTGGCCAATGTTCAAGAGTAAACAAATGACGTCACACGTCTAATAAGCGCCAGCTGGTGGGTCTGATATATGTTCACAAATGTGGTGATATTATTTGAACAATTATTACATTATTGCATAATAGTAAATCTTCCATTTTTTGGTTTGAATAAAAATTCATTATATGAATAAAAAATCAAAATGGAATTCATTTGTAAAGACTGAAAACGTATCTGATGAACAGAGGAAATGTTAGTTTAGTGCCAGGAATGCCTGCATTGTTTATTCTACACCCTATTTTGAAATTGGAATATTTTGAACTTTGAGTTAAATTGGCTAAATTACCAATTTCCAATCACTTTATTTTGTAGTTGAAACAGTTGACTGGGCGATTTCTTGTACTCAATCAGTAGAATAGAAGTAATACTAGTGAAATAGCTAAGAATTTGGTTGACTGGAATAATGTAGTTGGCCTATAATGGGAGTCAAAGTCGGCAAAATTGCCGATGTGTAAATATCTCTGACACATCAAAATTCGTGAGAGCATAATTTCGTCAATTTTCAATCAAATTTCGTACTTTTGTTTTATTACCTTCAGAAAAAGATTCTCTACCATTTCATAAGAAAAAATAAGAATTTTTTTTTTTTTAAATTCTTGGACACTAGTGCACCCCTTCCAAAAATGACCTTGGACCCTGAAAGGGTTAATCCAAATCAGTAAGATTCACAGATATATATAATATACCATGAAAAAAGTTCGTAGGTTTTAATTTTCACTTTAGTATTCATTGACCTTAGGGCAATGTGTGGTGTAAATATTATGCAGAAAATTCGGAGTGTGGAAATTAGGAGGAGGTGTGGAGTTACTAAAAGTATTTGTCAGAGGGCTGAAGAGGGGTTGTTGAGGTGGTTTGGTCATATAGAGAGAATGGATCAAAGTAGAATGACTTGGAGAGCGTATAAATCTGTAGGGGAAGGATGGCGGGGTAGGGGTTGTCCTCGAAAAGGTTGGAGGGAGGAAGTAAAAGAGGTTTTGTGGGCGAGGGGCTTGGACTTCCAGCAAGCATGTGTGAGCGTGTTAGATAGGAGTGAATGGAGACGAATGGTTTTTGGGACCTGATGAGCTGTTGGAGTGTGAGCAGGGTAATATTTTGTGAAGGGATTCAGGGAAACCAGTTAATTGATTTAGTTGGACTTGAGTCCTGGAAATGGGAAGTACAGTGCCTGCACTTTAAAGGAGGGGTCTGGGATAGTGACAGTTGGGAGGGACTTATTCTCAGCTGTTGTATTTGAGCGCCTCTGCAAAGACTGTGATTATGTATGAGTGAGGTGAAAGTGTTGAATGATGATGAAAGTATTTTCTTTTTGGGAATTTTCTTTCTTTTTTGGTAACCCTGCCTCGGTGGGAGACGGCCAACTTGTTGAAAAAAAAAAAATTCATTGGCCTTAAATAGGTTTGACATATTTTTTTCCCCCCTCAACAAGTCGGCCGTCTCCCACCGAGGCAGGGTGACCCAATAAGAAAACACTTTCATCATCATTCAACACTTTCACCTCACTCATTCATAATCACTGTCTATGCAGAGGCACTCAGATACGACAGCTGAGAATGTGACATGTGATACTCAAATGTTTAATTGCTTGTTCAGATGGATACTGGTTCTTCTCATTACTTTCCCCACCCACATACTTTTGAGCGTTTCAAACAGATGGCTGGTGTGCGAGTCTTTTTCCCAAATGTATCCTTAATCACTAAGCAAAATTAAGCTATGCAAATGTTCAGTACATGGATAGTTACTGTATATATTTTATGTTTGTATTAAGTAAAATATACTTTGAATATGGGGATTTATATTTTTACACACAGTATATTGCCAGTAGAGTGCATAATTCTTTTAAAAGTATTTTTTAAAATTTGCTAGTTTTCACAATTCTTTATATGACTCGTGCCACTTGATAGTATTTATGTAATTCATATTTTAAATCTGTTTATGACATTTATTTTACTTCATAGATTTGTGCCCAACTTTTTAGAAGTTTGATACAGTATCAACATGTCTTATTTTGTAGGAATCTGAATTGGTGTTATTAGATGAAAATTTGCTGAGGATGGCATGTTCTTCTCCGCTATATGTAAGACCTCATAGCAAGACTGTGATAAGCCGGGCCATTGCTGCAGACACTGCATTTCTCTCACAGCAGCTCATCATGGACTACTCTCTTCTGGTTGGCATCGACACTACTGCTAACGAGCTTGTTATTGGTATAATAGGTTAGTAACACTTCTTATTTTAGGATTTTTTTTGTGTTTTTTAAATTTTTTTCACCATTTCATGAAGAATGAAAGAAGGAAAACATTCACCATCACTTGTTCCCTGGCTGTCATTCCAGTAGGGCATAGATATTATGATCCAGTGATGACCTACCTTTAAACAGCATTCCTAACTGACTGACAAGAGTACAAGCTTTCTCCAGTACTCTGTTTCCAAAACTCTAATTTGGCTTTCCAGTTCACATAAATTCCTTCATAGAAGCTACTATTTACATGCTCTAGCCATGTAAAATACCAAACAGCACTCTTTCCAATCTAACACACTCACATATACCTGTTGAATTTTCAAGCCTTATCTTGCAATGCTGCCTCTTTCCAACTTTTCCTTGGATGTTCCCAGAATCCTACTGTCATCCAACCTAGATTTGTAAACAGTCTATGTCAACTTATCTTTCTGCATACTTTGTCACCATTGTTACTGTTGCTGACCTTTTCTTCGAGTAAAATAACACCACAATCTTCTTTTCTGGACATTTTTATATTTTAGCAAAATACTCAGACACTGGTTGCACTGGTAAACACTAAATTTTAATTCACTTTATTCACTCAAACGTAAATAAAAATAAATAGGTTTTATTTATTTAATTGTCTTTGTGTGGTGTACCTGTGCCGTATTTTGAAGGTGAGGCGGACACAAATAATTCTGCTATCAATGTATCCTCTTATTTCATTGCATAGTACACTATATTCATGCGTGTCATAAGAGGCGACTAAAATGCCAGGAGCAAGGGGCTAGTAACCCCTTTTCCTATATATGTATATTGCTAAATGTAAAAGGAGAAACTTTCTTTTTCCCTTTTGGGCCACCCCACTTCGGTGGGAAACGGCCGACGTGTTGAAAGAAAGAAAGAGGTACACTAGTATATGCAAATAAATCTTGTTAGAGTGTTTATTTAGCTTTATTCATCTTTATTCCTTAGATTACATCCGAACCTTTACCTGGGACAAAAAACTGGAGACGATAATCAAAGGTAGTGTGCTGGGTGGTGGAGCAGGAAGATTGCCTACAGTGGTGTCACCTGAAGTGTACCGTACACGCTTTTGCCACGCCATGGATCGCTATTTCCTCCTCACTCCAGATAGGTGGACAGGTTTAGGACAGGGTATTGATCCTTAGTTCACTGTTTCTGCCATGATGTATTTGCTAACTGTATTTTTTTCATGAAAACTTGCATATTTTTTTTTTTTTTTTTTTTGTGTGTCAGTGGGCAAGTTTGTGTACTCGCCTATTTGTGGTTGCAGGAGCCAATTCTCAGATCCTGGTCCTGCCACTTAACTTGCCTCTCTTCAGATTCACTCCCTCTTGGCCTCATGAGTCCTATTGTACCTGCTCCTGAAACTATTTATGGAGTTTGCCTCCACCGCTTCCTCACCAAGATCATTCCATTTCCCGCCCACTCTGAGACTGAAGAAATTCTTCCTGACATACCTGTGGCTCATTTGTGCCTTTAACTTTCAGACAAGTATATTCACCAGGTGCCAGATCAACCAGGCTGTGATGGATATGTGGGGCAGTGGGCCTCCAGCAGCAACAGCCTGGTTGACCAGGCAAGCACCAGACGAGCCTGGCCCATGGCCGGGCTCAGAGAGTAGATAAACTCACTCTCGAAACTCTTCAAAGTGTTCCCAAGTTCCTGTTCCTCACCTCTCAAACAGCTTATCTATCTACGTTATCAATTCCCCTGAATATTTTGTTTGCTGTTATCATGTCCTCCCTGGATCTTCTGTCCTCCAATGTCATTAGATTAAATTCCATTAGTTTCTGCTTGTAGCTCATGTCCCTTAGCTGAGAAACAAGCCTTTTGCCATACTTCTACACTTTCTCCAGTTTCTTAACATGCTTTTTTCAGGTGTGCATACTCCACGATTGGCCTGATGTATGTTTGATAATGAGCCCAGAATGACTGTTGAGATTCCTGAAGGCTGCTCTTAGATTTGCCAGATGAGTATTGGCTGCAGAAGTCATTTGTCTGATGTGAGCCTGCTGATATACTGGCACTGTGCTCACCCCTAGGTTTTTCTCTTTAAGTGAAGTCTGCAGCCTTTGTTCCTCTAGTCTATACTCTGTTTTCGGTCTTCTTGCTCCTTCCCCAACCTTCATGACCATGCATTTACTGGGGTTAAATTCAAGCAACCACTTATCTGACCACTCTTGCAGTTAGTCCAGAGTGAGTGTGATCTCAGGAGCAGAGCAGTGATTTACATATGTACACATGCTTACATATTTACATGCATATATACATGTGGGTATACATGCATATATACATGTAGATATATATGCATGTATTCATTTGAATATACATGCATATATACATGCATACATAAATGTATACATGCATGCATGCCTAGAGAGAGAGATTAGTAATGTACTATAGAAAGTGCAGTGGTATATGTAAAAGAAAGAAAAAGGGAAAATGAGTTAGTGTGTGATAGTGAATGAGACACAGGAAAATAAATGCATTTAGATAGGTAGAGAGGAAAAATAATGGCTGGAATGATTTCTCTTTCTTGGTGTACAGTAGTACATGCACATTGTTATAAATATGTGAATCTTTCCATGTCATGCAACTAAACTGTGCCTCAGGAGATATTAGTTGCTAGTTTTACCATTTAGTATAAATATATATAGTGTAGAATTTTCTGAATTTTGCTTTAAGTACTGTATATATTTTATTATTTTTTTTATGATTTTATAATATTGATCATATATATATATATATACGTATACATATACTTTTTTTTTTCAACAAGTCTGCCATCTCCTACTGAGGCAGGGTGACCCAAAAAGAAAGAAAATCCCAAAAAAGAAAATACTTTCATCATCGTTCAACACTTTCACCTCACTCATACATAATAGTCTTTGCAGAGGAGCTCAAATACGACAGTTTATATATATATAGATATATATATATATTTTTTTTTTTTTTTCAACAAGTCGGCCGTCTCCCACCGAGGCAGGGTGACCCAAAAAGAAAGAAAATCCCCAAAAAGAAAAAACTTTCATCATCATTCAACACTTTCACCACACTCATACATAATCACTGTCTTTGCAGAGGAGCTCAGATACTACAGCTGAGAAAAAGTCCCTCCCAGCTGTCACTATCTCAGACCCCTCCTTTAAAGTGCAGGCATTGTACTTCCCATTTCCAGGACTCAAGTCCAACTAAATCAATTAACTGGTTTCCCTGAATCCCTTCACACAATGTTACCCTGCTCACACTCCAACAGATCGTCATGTCCCAAAACCATTCGTCTCCATTCACTCCTATCTAACACGCTCACACATGCTTGCTGGAAGTCCAAGCCCTCGCCCACAAAACCTCCTTTACCCCTTCCTCCAACCTTTTCTAGGACGACCCCTACCCCGCCTTCCTTTCCCTACAGATTTATACGTCTCCAAGTCATTCTACTTTGATCCATTCTCTCTAAATGACCAAACCACCTCAACAACCCCTCTTCAGCCCTCTGACAAATACTTTTAGTAACTCCACACCTTCTCCTAATTTCCACATTCCGAATTTTCTGCATAATATTTACACCACACATTGCCCTTAGACAGGACATCTCCACTGCCTCCAGCCTCCTCCTCGCTGCAGCATTTGCAACCCATGCTTCACACCCATATAAGAGTGTTGGTACCACTATACTTTCGTACATTCCCTTCTTTGCCTCCATGGATAACGTTTTTTGTCTCCACAGATACCTCAATGCACCACTCACCTTTTTTCCTTCATCAATTCTATGGTTAACCTCATCCTTCATAAACCCATCTGCTGACACATCAACTCCCAAATATCTGAAAACATTTACTTCTTCCATAATCCAGAGCTCCAATGTGATATCCAATTTTTCTTTATTTAAATCGTTTGATACCCTCATCACCTTACTCTTATCTATGTTCACTTTTAACTTTCTACCTTTACACACACTCCCAAACTCGTCCACTAACCTTTGCAACTTTTCTTTAGAATCTCCCATAAGCACAGTATCATCAGCAAAAAGTAACTGTGTCAACTCCCATTTTGCATTTAATTCTCCATAATTTAATCCCACCCCTCTCCCCAACACCCTAGCATTTACTTCTTTTACAACCCCATCTATAAATATATTAAACAACCATGGTGACATTACACAACCCTGTCTAAGACCTACTTTTACCGGGAAGTAATCTCCCTCTCTCCTACACACCCTAACCTGAGCCTCACTATCCTCATAAAAACTCTTTACAGCCTTCAGTAACTTACTACCTATTCCATACACTTGCAACATTTGCCACATTGCTCCCCTATCCACTCTATCATATGCCTTTTCTAAATCCATAAATGCAATAAAAACTTCTCTACCTTTATCTAAATACTGTTCACATATATGCTTCACTGTAAACACTTGATCTACACATCCCCTACCCACTCTAAAGCCTCCTTGCTCATCTGCAATCCTACTCTCTGTCTTACCTCTAATTCTTTCAATAATAACCCTGCCATACACTTTACCTGGTATACTCAGTAAACTTTTTCCCCCTATAATTTTTACACTCTCTTTTATCCCCTTCCCTTTATATAAAGGAACTATACATGCTCGCTGCCAATCCCTAGGTACCTTCCCCTCTTTCATACATTTATTAAACAAAAATACCAACCACTCCAGCACTATATCCCCCCCTGCTTTTAACATTTCTGTCATGATTCCATCAATTCCAGCTGCTTTACCCCTTTCATTCTACGTAATGCCTCACGCACCTCCCCACACTCACATCCTGCTCTTCTTCACTCCTAAACGATGTTGTACCTCCCTGGCCAGTACATGAAATTATCGCCTCCCTCTTTTCATCGACATTTAAAAGTTCCTCAAAATATTCCCGCCATCTACCCAATACCTCCAGCTCCCCATCTACTAACTCCCCTACTCTGTTTTTAACTGACAAATCCATTCGTTCCCTAGGCTTTCTTACCTTGTTTATCTCACTCCAAAATTTTTCTTTTTTCAGCAAAATTTCTTGACAGAGCCTCGCCCATTCTTTCATCCGCTCTTCTTTTGCACTCTCTCACCACTCTCTTCACCTTTCTTTTACTCTCCATATACTCTGCTCTTCTACTAACACTTCTGTTTTGTAAAAACCTCTCATAAGCTACCTTTTCTCTTTTATCACACCCTTTACTTCTTCATTCCACCACTCACTCCTCTTTCCTCCTGCACCCACCCTCCTATAACCACAAACTTCTGCCCCACATTCTAATACTGCATTTTTAAAACTATCCCAACTCTCTTCAACCCCCACTACTCCTACTTGCACTAGCCCACCTTTCTGCCAATAGTTGCTTATATCTCACCCTAACTTCCTCCTCCTTAGTTTATACACTTTACCTCTTCTTACTTGCTGTTGCCATTTTCCTTTTGTCCCATCTACCTTTTACTCTAACTGTAGCTACAACCAAATAATGATCTGATATATCCGTTGCCCTCTATAAACATGTACATCCTGAAGCCTACTCATCAACCTTTATCCACCAATACATAATCCAACAAACTACTTTCCTTATGTGCTATATCATACCTTGTATATTTATTTATCCTCTTTTTCATAAAATATGTATTACTTATTACCAAACCTCTTTCTACACATAGCTCAATTAATGGCTCCCCATTTACATTTACCCCTGGCACCCCAAATTTACCTACTACTCCATCCACAACATTTTTACCCACTTTAGCATTAAGATCCCCAACCACAATTACTCTCTCACTTGGTTCAAAACTCCCCACACACTCAACATTTCCCAAAATCTCTCTCTCTCTTCTACACTTTTCTCTTCTCCAGGTGCATAAACACTTACTATAACCCACTTTTCACATCCAACCTTTATTTTACTCCACATAATCCTTGAATTTATACATTTATATTCCTTCTTTACCTGCCATAACTGATTATTCAACATTATTGCCACTCCTTCTTTAGCTCTAACTCTATTTGAAACCCCTGATCTAATCCCATTTATTTCTCCCCACTGAAACTCTCCTACCCCCTTCAGCTTTGTCTCACTTAAAGCCAGGACATCCAGCTTCTTTTCATTCATAACATCTACAATCATCTCTTTCTTATCATTCGCACAACATCCACGCACATTCAAACATCCCACTTTGACGATTTTCTTCTTCTTCTTTTTAGTAAGCTATACAGGAAAAGGGGTTACTAGCCCATTGTTCCCGGCATTTTAGTTGACTTTTACAACACGCATGGCTTACGGAGGAAAGATTCTTATTCCACTTCCCCATGGATAATATATATATATATATATATATCACTTAATTATTTGTAGAGCGTGTATATATAAGTATGCACTACTGTACAGTGGTCCCTCGGTTTTCGTGCATCTCCAAACTCGAACATTTATGTAAGTGTATTTTCGTAAATGCAGTTGCAAGTGTATTTTTAGGGGTCTGAAATAAACTAACATACGTGACATTATTTCTTAAGGAAGTAAATTCGATCGGTAATGGCATTTGAGCAGCATTCTGGAACGAATTTTCGGCGAAAACCGAGGGACCACTGTATATTGCAAATTTAGACTTTGTGATATAACAATAGATTACTCTATATAAAATAGAACAGCCCCGTATTACAAGAGAAATAAAGCTGTATTAAGTGCTGCATGATCCTTATTACAGCTTTGCTATAACCAGTGAATACAATGTCTCATCTCAGATTCTGTCATACAAATTTAAAGTACAGCATGTGGGTGCTAAAGCCTAAAATATATTGAGTGCTATTGAATATAACTAAATTGATCCTTTCAAGGAAGGTGCCTTGATGATGGCAGAGAGCTCTTGATCCAAAGAAGTTGAGCTACCCTTCAGTTCTTTGGATCAAACCTGATTACCTCCCACTTCCTAGGTGGTGTACAGCCAATACAGGCTTAACTTCCCCATGAATGTTAATTATTTATTTAATCAATGTCTCTTATAATTTAAACTATGAACCTCAAGTGTAAGGTGTTTGAAGGAATGGAGGTTCAGGAATTAACACTGACACCACAGCCACCTCACTAAACACAAAATACTGTGTATGCTAACATCCTGTTTTAACATTGACATCACAAGAACTGTACATTTGTGATACCAGAGTCAGGGTCAGGCAGTCATGTTGTTCTGACGAGATGTAATGTTAACCACAACATTGCAGATTTTACAAGTAACCTCCATACAGTTTGCATGCTATGTGTCGGCTTAACACAAGGGCTATCAGGAAGATTTTGCACTTCACAATGGCTCTATAAAAGCTCTGCCAGACGACACATTTGTTCATGCTGTCTGTGTGTTTCATATTTTCGCTGAATGACTTTGTGTATACAATCTGTGTGTTTGTTTAACATTTCTGGGTCATTTTGTGCCCTATTTATGTATCTCCTATTCCTAGTATCTACTGTCTGTATTTTTTCTTGTGGAAATACAGTATGTACCTTTGTAATTTTTTTTTTTTTTATACCACTGGCTGTCTACCACTTATGTAGGGTGACTCAAGAAAATATATATTCTTCTTTCAAGAAGTGTGCTGACATCACAATTCAGATAGCTCTCCAAATAGCAGCATCCCCACCATTTCTTCAAAGTGTAGACACTGTACTTCCCACCTCAAGGACTCAAATTCAGCTAACTGGTTTCCTTGAATCCCTTCCTTCGTAAATGTTACCGTGTTAACACTCCATTAGCACATCCAAGGACTTTCTCCTACAGACACCATTCCACCACTGCATATTTCATGTCTGTACATATATCTGAAGTGTATTTTAAAGTGGCCAGTATAAACTAAGAGTCTCACGATTTCATGAATGAATACAATTGTCCATTGGAGTTTTAGTATCAGTTGTAGTTAATAAGTTCCTCTTTTTGTCTGGCACTTGTAATGTTGTCACATTCTTAAGTATCCAGCTATCACACTATTTCCTTAATGTACTTATATAAATAGAAGTACTATTAGAACAAGTGCTGTATGACCCTTATGGGTTTAGCACTTTTTTTTTCTTTTTTTTTTTTCAACAAGTCGGCCGTCTCCCACTGAAGCAGGGTGACCCAAAAAGAAAGAAAATCCCCAAAAAGAAAATACTTTCATCATCATTCAACACTTTCACCACACTCATACATAATCACTGTCTTTGCAGAGGCGCTCAGATATGACAGCTGAGAATAGTCCCTCCCAGCTGTCACTATCCCAGACCCCTCCTTTAAAGTGCAGGCATTGTACTTCCCATTTCCAGGACTCAAGTCCAACTAAATCAATTAACTGGTTTCCCTGAATCCCTTCACAAAATGTTACCCAGCTCACACTTCAACAGATCGTCATGTCCCAAAAACCATTCGTCTCCATTCACTCCTATCTAACACGCTCACACATGCTTGCTGGAAGTCCAAGCCCCTCGCCCACTAAACCTCCTTTACCCCCTCCCTCCAACCTTATCTAGGATGACCCCTACCCCGCCTTCCTTTCCCTACAGATTTATACGCTCTCCAAGTCATTCTACTTTGATCCATTCTCTCTAAATGACCAAACCACCTCAACAACCCCTCTTCAGCCCTCTGACAAATACTTTTAGTAGCTCCACACCTTCTCCTAATTTCCACATTCCGAATTTTCTGCATAATATTTACACCACACATTGCCCTTAGACAGGACATCTCCACTGCCTCCAGCCTCCTCCTCGCTGCAGCATTTGCAACCCATGCTTCACACCCATATAAGAGTGTTGGTACCACTATACTTTCGTACATTTCCTTCTTTGCCTCCATGGATAACGTTTTTTGTCTCCACAGATACCTCAACGCACCACTCACCTTTTTTTCCTTCATCAATTCTATTGTTAACCTCATCCTTCATAAACCCATCCGCTGACACGTCAACTCCCAAATATCTGAAAACATTTACTTCTTCCATAATCCCTCTCTCCAATGTGATATCCAATTTTTCTTTATTTAAATCGTTTGATACCCTCATCACCTTACTCTTATCTATGTTCACTTTCAACTTTCTATCTTTACACACACACCCAAACTCGTCCACTAACCTTTGCAACTTTTCTTTAGAATCTCCCATAAGCACAGTATCATCAGCAAAAAGTAACTGTGTCAACTCCCATTTTGCATTTAATTCCCCATAATTTAATCCCACCCCTCTCCCCAACACCCTAGCATTTACTTCTTTTACAACCCCATCTATAAATATATTAAACAACCATGGTGACATTACACATCCCTGTCTAAGATCTTCTTTTACCCGGAAGTAATCTCCCTCTCTCCTACACACCCTAACCTGAGCCTCACTATCCTCATAAAAACTCTTTACAGCCTTCAGTAACTTACTACCTATTCCATACACTTGCAACATTTGCCACATTGCTCCCCTATCCACTCTATCATATGCCTTTTCTAAATCCATAAATGCAATGAAAACTTCTCTACCTTTATCTAAATACTGTTCACATATATGCTTCACTGTAAACACTTGATCTACACATCCCCTTAATTACACAGTTTGCCTTTTACAAACGTGAATACAATATTTGGTTTAGCCTTATCTCTCTTCCATTTTAAAAGTTCCTTCTTTTTTTTCATACCTTTGTGCATTCATTTCTGGCTTGTTTAAATGTCAGGTAAAGTGCTAGATTGACATATTTAATGGTTCCAAGTCCTATCTTTTTTCTTCGTGATGTCTTGTCAGCACCTTCCTTTAACTTATTCTTCATTATTAGGTCTTTGTAGCCTTTTCTGGAATACATTGTTTGATACATTTTTCATACACGTTAACGAAATCCTTGTCGTATATGGTTTTTTGTTTATGATCACCCTCATAATATTCATATTTCTTTCTCAGAAATACGACCTTCGATTGTCTAATTTTCATTTATTGTAATTTAGTTGTTCCTGTCATTTTTTTTTTTTCTTTTTTGTGTACAGTATATGCATCTTGCATGTACTCTTGTTCACCATAATAGCTGTTATCACCTGAGCTCTCTCATTTCCTCTGTCCTACTCTTCTATCTTTTTGTTTTTTTAACACCGACCACTCCCACGAAGGCAGAGTGACTTGAAAAAGAAGAAACCAAAGTTTTTCTTCTTTTTACATTTAGTAATTTATAAAGAAGGGATTACTAGTCCCTTGCTCTAGGCATTTGTTTGAGTTATTGTAACATTAATAAACCAAGTACGTACTTGGGTAATGATTTAAAAGTTTTTCACTTTTGTATACGTATTTCAAAGTGAGAGAGGAAATAATTAACAATAATTGAAATGGTGATGGCAGATTCTCTGGTAATCACCCTGCAGTCAGAAGCCCAGAGCAGTGTGTTAGATATTCCTACATAGGTTTTTATTTACTCTCTAAATATACAGTACAGTATTGGCTTTCAACATCATTTTAAAACAATTTTGATATTTAACTTTTACTGTTAGACAAATTTTTGTATTTGTTGTATATTACTTCAGTGAACAGCTTTGCTATGATCTGTATTCTATGATACATTTGTGTGTTGATTCTGATGAATGATTCGTTTAGAAGTGTCATTGTGTAAAATATGTATGTTCTAGCCCCTTTTTTTTCAAAGATTTTAAGATCTGTGTATTAATGTGTATACATTCATTATAAAAATGTGTGTGTGTGCGCATGCGTGTGCGCGTGTATATATGTGTGTGCGTGCATGCATACCTTTACGCATGCATGAATGTGTATGTTTTACATGGTTCCTCAGAGTAGTTGGGTATTTTTACATACTGTATTTTTACATACAGTAGTAAGCTTCACTTTGTAAAATCTTGAACACTTATGTACACCTTTAAAAGCTGTTTCCTGTTTTTAGCGTGTGAATATTTTTTTTAAATACAGTATATCAGTTATTTTATTCCTAGTGCAGGTTATTAATTATACAAATTGTGTTGTCAGCCATCAAGTACAGTCTCAACCAATAAGTATAAATATATCTGATGTGGAAATTAGGAGAAGGTGTGGAGTTACTAAAAGTATTTGTCAGAGGGCTGAAGAGGGGTTGTTGAGGTGGTTTGGTCATTTAGAGAGAATGGATCAAAGTAGAATGACTTGGAGAGCGTATAAATCTGTAGGGGAAGGAAGGCGGGGTAGGGGTCGTCCTAGAAAAGGTTGGAGGGAAGGGGTAAAGGAGGTTTTGTGGGCGAGGGGCTTGGACTTCCAGAGGGCATGTGTGAGCGTGTTAGATAGGAGTGAATGGAGACGAATGGTTTTTGGGACATGACGATCTGTTGGAGTGTGAGCAGGGTAACATTGTGTGAAGGGATTCAGGGAAACCAGTTAATTGATTTAGTTGGACTTGAGTCCTGGAAATGGGAAGTACAATGCCTGCACTTTAAAGGAGGGGTCTGAGATAGTGACAGCTGGGAGGGACTTTTCTCAGCTGTCGTATCTGAGCTCCTCTGCAAAGACAGTGATTATGTATGAGTGTGGTGAAAGTGTTGAATGATGATGAAAGTTTTTTCTTTTTGGGGATTTTCTTTCTTTTTGGGTCACCCTGCCTCGGTGGGAGACGGCCGAATTGTTGAAAAAAAAAAAAATATCTGATGCTTTAATTTAAAGGCAGGAAAACAAATGTTTACTTGAAAATGCCTTTGGAAATATAAGTCAGTTGTCTCTGTTGTATTGATCCTTAAGTTTAGCTTAAAGAATAATGCTAAAATAAATTTTGTCTCTTTTAACTGATTCCATGTTTGTGCAGTCACTGAAGAACATTGTTTTTACAAATATTGGAAGTGATGCTGTATGTGCTACCTGTGCATGTGCTGGGAGAGGCATACACGTCAGGTAGGAAGAATGTTACAATGATATAGCTGGAACATTTAACCCACAATTTGGAGAGAAAATTTATGAAGATATTCACTTCATTCCAGGACATTGTCATGTCATGATTGAAAGAGAAAAGGGGAGGAAAACCTTGAAGTCAGGTCAGGTGAAAACATTGCCTAAAGTTTCCTCTCCAAATTGTGGGTTGCAAAATGCGTAAAGCAGTGTTCTTTGTTATACAGTACTATGAGATTAAATATTCATGTAGTTCAGCTGTATTAACATGCTGTTTCATTAATGATGAATTAAGTGTCTTTAGTAGAGGATACATCATGGCTCTCTACTTTATTTTATACACACATTTTTTTGTGCTTCTTTCTTTCTGGAGGATATCTCGAAACAAGTCTTTGCATTGATTTTAAATTTACATGAATTTAGCTTACAACAAATAAGCATGTTCATAAAACAGCTTATTAAAATTGTCTGGCCCTTGGGTAATTTGTTTTAGAATCAGTTTTTGGTTTATCAAGGTAAAGGACAGTGACAATTTTTTTCTCCATGCTGGAGTGACAAGCATGAACTACACCAAACTCTCAACACATTCCCTATTAGCAGCGTGGGTTCCCAGTCCTGTCACACTCAGCTTTTCTTGGTAAGCATGGATGATTTTTAGTTACCCTGTTATGTATTTTATATAGTAGAAGTAGGGGCGGGGCGCTCAGTCATGCTAAAAGATGGGACAAAGGAGAGAAACAGAAGAGTTTCATAGAAGAAGGCAATTTTTTTTAATAAGATCATTTCATAATATTGTAAGGTAGATCGGAATAAGGGCCAATAATATTTTTCCCAATTTGATTTGATGTGATCAAACAATAGCTTGGTTTCTTATATTTTTATATATTTTATTCACAATTATTCCAAAGTAATTTTGTAATTTATAGATGTATTGTGTCTTAAATTTGATGGAATTCATAATGTCCCTATAGTTTTCTTATTTGAAGCAATACTGTACTTCCTTGTAATAGTAGTGTACATATGATTGAAATTAGTTCATTTGCAACTTCAAATACATGGTGCAAGAAGTATTTGAAGAGTGAGAAACTTTTGCAACATTATGAAATCTTTATTGATTCCAGAATGTTACATGAGTCTCTCATTCTTCAACTTGTCATTTTTCTAAACCATTTATCACAAGAAGTATTTTCCTTCGTTAAACAGAGCTGTACGACCCATACATGTCTTTAATATATACTGTAATAATTTATTAAATAGGGTACATACAGCTCTCAATAACTAATGACAGTCTTACTGTTTCTTTACTGTGATAGGCAATACCAAAGTATTTCTTTGTATTAGACTGCCTTTTACTGTAATCTTTTTATTGTTAATAAGATGATATTACTACAGAGCCTCTTAGTTCTTCCTTTGTTTAATAAATAGGAATGAAAAAGATTTTATATAATTTTTTATTGGTATGAAAAAGTACATAATAGTAAGAGGTAATCCAAGGCATTAAGGGAATGGTTGGTGTAAACTTGTTAACACAGAAATAGGTTACAAGGAAATGTACTTTCAAGCTTTATCTAGTATGGTTAAGTTAATACAGGTATAGTATTTGTGATATGCTGTGACATACCTGTGTTCCCTGGAAATTTACTCACAAAAATACCAGTTATTGTGTGTATTTCAGATTTTGCATAAACAAGTAGATAAAAAAAAAGGTTACCTTTCCATTATACCAGATAAAGCTTTTTATAACAGAGGAATAATATTTATAGAACCAAAGGATTTCTCGAGAATAACTCTAGGAATGGCCCGGTTGAATTTAGGGTCACCCAAGTAAAGATGGAAATTATAAAAATCCTTGTTGTACTTCCAGTTACTTAGATTATGCACATCTTTTGCAAATTTAAGTATGTAATTAAAATAAGATTTTGCTATTTTCATGTTAACAATATTTTGTCCTATAAATATGGTTAACATCTTGTATCATAAGACTAAAATATTTTTTTATACCAAATTAAACTCACAAAAGATGTGCATATTGTAAAGTGGAGCAACTTTTTCTCATAAGATTGACATACTGTACCTACATGGCACTTGTCATTCACTAACTTTATACAACTATAAATAATGGAAGGGGGAATCATGACTTCTTATAAAATGGGTTATAGATTATGACTACTTCAGTACAGGATTATAGTTGAATCTTCGATGTTACATCCCGCATGAGTGTGAGCGTTAAGTCGTATAAGTTATCAGAATACCCTGCTGCGTGAGTTAAGTTCACATGAGATGAAATGCACAAAAAAGTTGCTTTGCATTCTTAGCTTATGGAATAATTACCAGTCCTAAAAACATCAATAACTTTATAGTTTTTTAAATTCATGAGCATATTAAATAACTGAAGATTATTTTGTACATTATTCCTATGTGAACTTAGCCCACCTCACTATACAGTATAGGCTACAAGGTGACTCCAGGTACCATTTCTGCATCACTGAGATTTGTCTTCATAATGAAAACTCTTCAATATGCTAATATCCCCAGCATGACAAAAGAGGATGCTTCATACTAAATTATTTCTCTTAATTGAGTAAATTTTTAATTGTATTGAGCTTTTGAAAAAAAAAATTCAAGCTTCATCCTTGTAACTGATAAAGACAATCAGTAACTAGATACTATTTAGATGAAAAAGCCTGCTGCCAGGTAGAATGTAAAGTCTGATAAACAATACCTGGTTGTGGGAGAGAGGAACTTAGATGTTAATAAGAAAATATTAGAGGGGCACTGCAGTAGCATACTGTCCCACACTTACAAGGCCCTGAGTTTCTAGCATGTTGAATAGTGATATTACTTTTATTAGTAGTTGGTAGCTACTAACCACCACTGCCACCAGCATTAATCATTACTCAATGTGCCAGGAAGACTATGGACCCGAGGCCTGGTCATGGACTGGGCCACGGGGGCGTGGACCCCACAAAACCCCCTTCCAGATATACCTGCTTAATATGGGCCAGTAGGCCTAATGCAGTGCTCTAATATTTGTTAACACTAATGATGGTCTCTCCTGCCTGTGTGTGTTACCACCAGGTACAATCTATGACTTGAAAAAGCCAGCTGTACAAGCAAAATGTCATATAAATGAAGTTTCCAGTTAGTGCTTGTGCGTCTTTTCAGTTACAACTCATAGATATTGCCATTCCATCTACTACTGCAGACATCATCCTCTTATGTAGTTGGCATTGCTTAGGTAATAAAAAAAATCATTCACAACTACAGTCCTGAGCTGTGTTTGGGAAGAATTATTACGTGTACAATCATAAAATGTTATTTACAAGGCTGATAACAAAACTGCTTTAGGCACGATACCTGTTGGTTTGAGCACATTTTTTTCTCACTGAGTTACTTGAAACCCGATATGCTGGTCCGACTGAAACATTTTGATTTAAGATTTTGTCATAGAGAAATATGGTACATTTTGCTTGAAAGAATATTTAATAAAAATGTAAATATTTATCGTCATTGGAGATCTTGTACAATATAAATCAAAGGATGCAGGTTGTATTAAATAAATTACTATGAACAAAAATGCTTGTTAGCACCAAAGACATTTGGTCAGTATTTATTACATTGTGGCTGGGCATACCATAGCTCATTGGATTATTAAATATTTATACTTTGGCAACAGTCTGACTAGAAGGCCAAGTCTACAACTGTTCAACAAAAAATCTAAATAAAAAAAGCACAAGTTTCTTGGCATAACGATGCAAGAAATAATGGGCAGATGGCAGGTTAAGTACGCTCAGTAGACAAAGACCATCAGCGAACTTGGCCTACAAGACAAGGTCAAATCAGTAGACATTCCATTTGTAACAATAATCACAGAAATCCATTAAGTTGCAACATAACAACAAAGCACAACAGAGTCACAATTCTAGAATAAATCAACAAAATCTTTGGTTTGAAATGGACTTTTGAACATGACTTGAAGTTCTAAGTCCAACAATGAGAACTTTCTCTCTTCCTCACCCACCTCCCACAGGATGCCCTGATCTCAACTCTTAGTAAAAATTAGAGCAATTCAAAGTTATAATTATTTGTGTTTTTTATAACTTTGCACAGACTACTTTTTATATTGAAAATGTGAATTCTAAAATTGTTACTTATTTAATAATAAGTATAATACGCTAGCAATTTTATTACTAGAACCAAGCTTTAATTTGAACAAGGTCCAATACTTGTGATACCAGGGATACCATAAAACAACTGGGAGTGTCTTAACAACCCAAAAGAATTTTAACTTAGGGTAGTTAATAACTTTCACAACCTTTGGGAGAGTTACTTCATTATTTCACAACCAGATCTTAAGATTCACACAGTCACACATGAAACATTTACAAATATTTCATGTACATTCAGTTACAAAATTTCTGACCAATCCAACCCGTGGACATCCCCCTAGCACACTCAAAACATTCATACATTTAATATACAGTATATTACCAGTTAAAGTGAGCTTTAGTCATTGCCCCCATACACTTCAACATCAGTTACTTCATCCACAAATATGTTATATTTTATTTGTAAAAAATGAAGCTGAGGTAACTGTACTTAAAAGCTCCATACCAGTGACTCTGGGGCATGCTTGGTGGAAATGCCTTTGGGCCAAGAAAATGGAATTATAAATGGAGGGACAGAGGTAAGATTTAATACAACCACTTAGATAGGAATCAGAGGGATATATGAAATTATCTTATTCAGGTATGAGTCACTGCAACTTTCCAGAACACATACAGAATTGATCACTATGTACTACACTGTGATAACTAAGCATAGTTCTGGTACATTTAATCAAAATTACAGCAGACTCAGGTTTCTCTGCACAGATCTGTAGATAAGTGGCATTTTATATACTTAATTTAAAAAATTGTCTATACAGACATTAATAGCAATGCTACCAAAAGTGCAAAAAAAAAAAACATTGATGGTTACCCGTTGTATTTACTTAATGAGGAAATTTTTCACTAATGGACTGGAGTGGGAGCAGGCTGGCACTGACGGCTAGCACTGTGACGGCCGTGACTCCACTTCACATGTAATTGTAGGCGAGCACGAGAGCCAAAAACTGGACGGCGAGAGCATCTGTGACACTGGCGACTCAAAAACCCTGGACGATTGAGCATTGCCTTATGTCGTGTCCTCAGTGAGCTACGCCTGCGCGCTGAATTTGAGGAAGATCCAGTGTTTGAGCCTGACTCTGATACTGTAATAACTTTCTTTGGACAACTTTGCTTCCTTGATCGTTTGTTAAATCGTTCACTGTCTGTATCCTGCTGATCAGACTCTGGAGAAGGGGAATCTCTTTGTGAAACTGAAGATGTTACTACTAGTGCAAGAGGAGTTATCACTGATGGCATACTAGGTAAAACATCAGTAGCAGTACGTTTACGATTGAGGCCTGTGACAATAGCATCTAAGGAACTTTCAAGTGAGGCAGGGCGGACATGTACTTTCTTCCATAACTGAGGTCCATATACAGCAGTAAAAACATGGACACATGCTGCACAAACTTCATTGTGATGAGTTAGCCAGTGGTCCCTTGATAGCTCATCATGGGTCAATTGGTAACCACAGTGAGGACAACAAGATCCACTAGCACCTCCATGTTCAGTACGTACGTGCTCTGCAAGAGCTCCGCCACTGCTCACAGTGTGGCCACAGCTTTCCACAGGACATACAAAGGGATATGAAACTGGATTAGCACTGGAATTCACTTCACTTCTTATTGACAGATCATGTGGAGCGTCTTGCACCGCTGGTAGTGGAGCAGTGTTGGTGGGGCTTGTGAGGTGAGGATGACTGAGATGCTGGTGGGTCTCCAAAGCTGGACGAGTGTCAAAGGTGAGGCCACACGACGAACAGATGTATCTTCTTGAATAAGGGTTGTTGTGGCTGAGGAAGAACATTATACTGAAAGTTAATACATACAGTGCTACAGTATATACATGTTTTATGCTTGAAATGATCACATGACTATACTACTTATATGGTACACTAATGGTAAGCAAAGCCAAAATAATATTTGTGCAAATTACTAATTATTTTTATCAAAGATTTGGAAATTATTAATTCAGAATGAATATGTTTTTGTCATAAGGAAAGCTTCAGTTAATACTCACTGTTCCTCACGTGTATGCTCCAGTAGGCGTTCCTGAGTTTCAGCCAGGTAGTTGCACTTGTTGCATATCCTCTTATTATGAACCTTCCACACATGAGTCGATAGACGTTCAGCTCGTGCAGCTTTGTAATCACACATGACACAAGCAAATGGCTTTATATGAGTGTTCATGTGCCGTTTGAGACACCAGTTATCACTACCAGACCAATGGCAGTAAGGACATGTGTATGCTCGTTCCCCTCGTCTTCGACTGCGTCCAGGTTCTGGACTTTCCACACTTGATATCATGCTCATTCCTGTGCCCACACTTACAACAACTTCAGGAGATGCTGGACTGCACTCCCCAGGAGTAGAGGGAGCACTTAAAGGAGCCAAATCTGCTACAGATACTTCAGGAGGAGCAGTGGGTGGGGACAGTACTGGAGGGGTCACAACAGGCGGCGAGACAACAGGTGTCACCACACGTGGTGGTGGTGGAATATCCAGAGGTAATGGTGCGATTGGTGGTGGTGGTGGTGAAGACTGACCACCTCCACGTCCACTACCTGGTTGTTTGCGTATTTTAGAGATATCATATTCCGTTTCAGGATGCATTCGGACGAAATGTTTTTTCACATGGTCTGCTCTATTGAATTGTTTGAAGCAAAGATAGCAGTGGAAGGGCTTATCATCCTTGTGGATATTCTCATGTCTTGTGTAGAGATCACGGCGATCAGTGGCATAAGGACAATGAGGACAATAAAAACGTTTGTCTGCTAGTGTATTACTGGAGTCAATCCTATTTTCCACTTTATTCCGTAATTCTTGCATGAGGCGTGTCACTTCCATTAGAGTTGAATTTTCCTTCCACATATTGGTGTCAGCAAACTGTTCATTGTGTTGTCTAGTTAAGTGCATTTTGACACAACGGGACCAGGCTGATGTGTAAGGGCATCTAGGACAGGCAAATACTCTTAAATTGGCATGGGCTCCAAGCCAGTGCTCTGCTACACGTGACAAAAAACCCACACACTCGCAGTCCACACACATAAAGAGTTTCTGGGCTGGATTGTAGGCAGCTACTCGAGAATCTGTCCAAGATAGTCTCAAATCATTCTCAATCCAGATATCTTCAACTACCTTTGGCTTGATATCGTCAAGTGTTGCCCGTCGGTAAGATGAATACAGTGACTTTAAGCCTTGAGTAGTTAGATCAAGTGCAGCTTCACCATCTTCTTCTTTTATTTTTATATCAGATTTTTCACTGGGGTGCCAGATCCTCTTGATGTCATTATCTGGTAATGAGCAAACAGATGTCATAGTGGTCTTATCAGCATTTGTTACCTTCCTGGCAGTGAGAGAAAGGGCATGGGGTGCAGTAAGAGCCAGTGGCAGATGGGAAGCTGGGCTGAGGGCTGCTAAAGCTGCCACTGATGCTGGGTCGTATGTATACATTTTGGAAGCCACTTGTTGCAGTAATTGAGTATATGCTGTAAGGTCAAAGGCTAGGACAGGCGAGACAGCTGTCAGAGTTGACCCTTTAGCATTAGCGGCAGATATGGCACCCCCAAGAGCAAGAAGGCTCGTGCCTATACCTGCGGTTGCCGCCGCTGCCTGGTTCATCACATCATCTGTCCGCATCCTTACTGCTGCATTGTCTGTAATAAAGAAAGTCTAATTAACACAGTTACTGTCATGAACAATCCTTAGATCATGTATTATTCTAAAAGAAAATTGTTTATATAATTTTTTTTTGGTAAACTTGCCAAAATCATAAAGGAGATACATTAAAGTGCATAAACATGAAATAGAGCAGGCTACTCTGGCCTGAAAATCAGCTATTTCAATAGTTAAATCTATATCCACCACAAATAAAACTTGTATGTTTAATATGCTTATTGTATGTTTAATATGCTTATTGTATGTTTAATATGCTTATTGTATGTTTAATATGCTTATTGTATGTTTAATATGCTTATATGTTTATATCTTTGTATGGGTTCTCTAGGCCTTGACGTGGTAAAGAGGGCTATCGGTCTGAGGAATTGGACCTTTGGTCTTCTTCCTCAGACCGAACCTAATTACCCCAATCCCCCCTCCCTTTTCCCATCTCCCCCATCCTCCCTTTTCCCTTTCCTCCTCCTCCTCCTCATCCCTCCCTTATTTCCTTCCCAGTTTTACCCTGGGAGCTTCTCTCCTCAGGCATTCTAGTTCCTAGGTAGGGGAAGGGTATCGTAGTCCATCCCATTCTGTTGAGGTCCTTGGCGGTGGTGTAGTTTGCCGTGGAATCTGGATCGCCTGGGGATGTCCGATCCTCTCCGGTCA
This sequence comes from Cherax destructor, assembly GCA_009830355.1. Taxonomy (NCBI): domain Eukaryota; kingdom Metazoa; phylum Arthropoda; class Malacostraca; order Decapoda; family Parastacidae; genus Cherax; species Cherax destructor. Next base: position 485,362 of record WNWK01000463.1, read on the forward strand.
CCCGGGGGTGG